>VZRV01000993.1:1080729-1303419 GCA_013398115.1 Falcunculus frontatus | reverse complement strand
TTCCCTTCCCCTTCCCCTTCCCCTTCCCCTTCCCCTTCCCTTTGAATGTGTTTCCATGTAGATTATGTTCTATCCAATACTGTCTCCTAGGGTCCTCATATTACAAAACAGAGTAATTAATCCAATTTGAGGGTTTTCAGGGATATAAGAAAGCAGTTTTTTCTGATCAACCCCTGATTTTTTTCTCCTCAAAGAAGAAAATATTCCGAGGTTTCCAAATATTCACATTTTCCAAGCAGACTTTCAATCTGTGTTCTGTGATGACACAGCTCTAACACAACATTTCTTTTCAATTTCCGCCCAGATAACATTAAAAAAAAATGTAGTTGTTAGACAAAGAGGAAATTCACCCCTGTGAGACCTGTGAAGCCACTCTTAGAGTTTTAATATTTTTCACTTTTACTGCAATATAAATTATAAATTGAGATCTTCTAAACAGTCTTCATCACATTTTAATTAGTTTAAATGCTCACTAGATTATTTGCTGAGTGCCCCATTTACACTTCTTACTGCCTGTGGCATAGGCAAGGAAATGAGATTGCCTGGAAGTTCTCTTTCCACTCTGCAAAGCTTTAACTGAGCTTAAAGATTGTCGCTGTTACTGCCTCAGGCAAAATAACCAAGCATTCTGTGATTTTGCCAAGGATCTTTTATGCAGGAATCAGGATGAACGCTTACGCCCCATTAAAAAACCCTAAACCTGAAGTTTGTGAAGACAAGCAGTGGCATTAGTTCAGATCTAGATAAATACATACTTAAATATGAAATAAAATTTGCGCCTTAATGATGAAAAAGGGGGAATCTAATACAGAAACAGGGTCATGTATTTACAAGTAGTGTTTAGATTTATAATTTTTTAATAAACAGACAATACTTCTGATACTCTTCAGCATGAGCAATAGCAACAACGAGTAGAGTAAGTAAGCTAGTTGGCAAGCAGAACATGTCTAATAAAGGTAAAACTTGTTTTCACTACTCCTTTTGTGCAATTTTGCACAGTCAGAATTGTCATGAAGATTATTAGACACTCCCCCAAACTGACAGGAAACAAAGAGGGTTTTTTATTTTATTTTAATCATACCTGCGTGAGAACAATGTTCCAAAAGAAGCAAATGTCTAACAAGGACAGTGGTTTCTCTATGAAAAGGAACAGACGAGTGATAAAGCATGAATGTATCAAGTGCTACATAGCACAAAGAGAGCTTAGGCAATGGAAGTTTCATCTCAGAGTCAGAAAGGAAGAGATTTTATTCCTCTTGTCATTGACACAGTATGACAGTTTGGACAATTCACTGTATTGTCAGTGAAGTCAAATGTGAAGTCTCAAAAGATGACACAAAACTTTGCTTTTTTGAAAAATGTCCTGATGTAAAATTGAACTGTAAGCTGTAAAAAGAACATCATAAGAGACCAGAAGGGAGCAAAGTAAAGAAATTTTGACATCCCAACAAATAAAAACCTAGTGTAAAATATAAATTTCAAGAAAGATTTAGAGTCACTCCTTTAAATATAGGAATGTATCAGCATGTTTTCAAGTGAGTGTCATTATTTACATTGAAATATGTACATTATAATTCCACATATCAGGAGAATTTAAACTTACTAATGTCTTCTCTTCACTTTTTAATTTCCCTGCCATAATCGTTTTCTTACAGTAACGTGCTTCTCTGGAAAGAGATTTAAAAAAAATAAAAAAAAAAAAAAAGGAAAATATACAAGATGATTGCTATTTTATAATCCTTTTCTTATATAAAATATCTCATCATCTGAATTCTAGTGAGATAACTGAATGACATAAGAAAAGCTGAAGTAATATCAGTAGTTTTGAGTTGTGTATAGTTAAAACATGATGGTGAAAACAATAACACACGTGATCAAAAACTTACTCACTGCACGCCCACAAGTGATTTACCTATATCCACATAAAGGGTGATTAATGGACAGATGAACACCCTATTGGGAAAACTTTTCCAGTAAAACCTGATCAGGTTTGCTATAGTCTCAGCAGTAAATTTAATAGCTCTTTTAAAGTAGTTTGAATCAGAACACTGGCCTCTGTGTCATTTCTGTTGTAGTAGACTCTAGAGCAGGAATAATTTTTAAAACATATCCTTTTCATAATTCATGCTTTTTTCTAGGCATTTTTACTCGTAAAGTCTTGGTCTTGAGCAGATGCAGATCAGCAATTTGAAGTCCATATCAAATTTCTACTCTTAAAATAGTGCCATGGGTATCTATACAAAGACTGACTATGTAATTAAGTAGAAAACATAACTTTCCATATTTTTATATACCTCTGATATTCTTCAAGTATTTGACATGTAAAAAACGCAAAAGATGATGTTTTAAACTCAGCATATCAGTCATTTTAAAATGGTCTCTGATTCTCTCTTTCTGAAATCCATCTAATCTCCCTTTCTTAGACTTCTCCTTTTAGACAAAAGACACCAGATTTCTGTTAGAAACTATTGCACTTCCACAATAATTAGTAACTATGCCAATTCCTATTTTTCTATTTTGTTCTCTTAGGACTTCTCTTCATGATGAGTTGGTGCTGAAGTTTTCTACCTTAAAAGTAATTTTTCTTATCTTTCCAATATGAAAATTTTACATTTATAAAAATAATTTAATCCATAAACTTTCTGCAGAAAGCAGGTGTCAGAGTAGTGCATTTCTATATTCTGAGAGGCGCTATGTCACAAATTACTGAGCGAAATGAATCATTAAAGCAAAATTACAAAATCAAATTTCCAAGAGGCCATTTTCTCCTGTTTTGAAATACTGTTGTTAATCCATAGGTTGTGTTCAAAAGGTCTGATTTATGTAATTGCCTAAAACTTTCCAATATTTGGGTTGGGTTACCAAAAGGAAAATAAAATCGTGATGGTCTGGGGTATGTGTAGGCCTGTAGATTCCTTTTAGTTTTATGATGCATCCTTTATGATAGAACCTTCAGTACAGACTAGGATCTGCACTTGGTCCTAAGAATAGGTGGTATCTGGTAAAATGAATAAAGTCATCCAGGAGTCATGAAAACAGGATATTCCTTTCTGTTGAGAAAATGTGGTTAGTATTATGAAAAGCACTGACCCTTATTGCTTCTGTGACAAGCAGCTGTGGACTACCTCCAGGACTGGGCACAGCAGGACAATGAATAGCTTCATGCAAGAATGGGTAGCAGATATGTAGGACAGGGTGACAGACTGCCTTCAATGGCAGCCCTCTTCAACAAAGAAGGCCACAAGAAAGACTCAAGTTTAACTCGGGGAAGAAGGTCGGAAGACTTTGTCTTATAAGAACTGAATCTTGCTGAAACTTAGACTTTCACGCATGCAGAAGGCATTGATTATTATGCATAGCAACCTAACTACTTTGTAATAAATGTAAACTGTATAAATTCCAAAGGCTTTGTTTAGCTTTGATTTCTCTTGAAAATATTACAGTGTGAGTCAGAGCAACAATAGATGGAGACTGTGGAAGTTTATTTATGAGCTGATTGATTTAAACAGCTTGTTTGGGGTAGAGTATTGACTAGATGACCTCTTGAGGTCCCTTACAGCCTAGATTTTTCTACAATTCTGTGAAAAGTACAGAAATGTCTTACAGAATTGACATTGGGCCAAAAATTCGGTAGAGGGAAGAGCTTAATCCTAACGAAGATTAACACTGAATGAAGAATTTCAGACTGTGATTTTCAAGTATCAATATTCTGTAAGGGTCCAGTGTTACAGACAGTTTAGAATCTCTTGCAACCCAGATTTGAAGGGATATAGGTGTGGTCTGATAACCAAAGTATAGACATTACTCAAGAAATGGATTTAGACAGAGGCTGAATGGCTGCCAGTAGTTGAGGCTGCATTGATGACAGTATTGCCGTTGGGTTTGAATGTAATAGTTAGCCTTCTTCAAATATTGGCTCCATCTTACTAAATTTAGCTATTTTTAGCCTATGAGGATTACACAAATTTTCTGCAACTTTTTTCTCACTCTCTGATTGACTGAGAGGCATCTTGAGATGAGATGCAATCTCTTATAGAATGAATGGCTGACACGTGAATTAACTGACCATTGCATGGATTTGAGCAGCCCAGAACAGACATAGGCATATTCATAGAGGTACATGTGGAAATCTATCCTACATACCCAACAAATACTCTATGAAGAAAAGGACGTGTTTGACTAAAAAGGTTCCAGAATGCTTGCAATGTACTTATTACAGAGCTTAAGATTTGAAATCTGGATATAAGTAAAGCTATGAAGACTTTTAATCAAATTAAACTGGTTCATTGCTACAAGAAGTATTTTTTATTTCCAAGTGTCCTGGTCACAGCCAGGACAGGGTTAATTTTTGCAGTGACCAGAAGATGGCATATCTAGGACCTGGATGTTAGTCTTTAATACCTCTCATCATTGCCAGTGGCAGAAGGAAAGGAGTCTCTTCCAGACAGGGTAGCACGGCTGCTCTGTGGTGCACATTTTGCATGTGAATCACTGTTCATTTTGTTACCTTGCTGTTTCCCATAAATTGTTCCTATCTCAACCCGTGATCTTTGCCTCTTGTGCCTGCAGTTGTCCTCTCCATCCCACCACAGGGAAGGAAGAGGAGGGGAAGGGAGTGAGCAGCACATGGTTTGGAGAGTCTCAGCAGGAGCATTAAATTGAGGAATACTTCAACTCAAAGATTATTTTCTGACTGTTGTATTAACGAAACTGCTTATGATGATTTGCCAATTCACAAATATAATTAGCAACTTTTGCCCGATACAAAGCTAGAAAAAAAAGAATCATCTACTTTTAGAAGACTCTAAAAATTGTACAGCTATCTGAAACATGAAATTGATAATCCCACAAGCAAAATAACTGGTCTGAAGACATAGACAACACAATGTACTGCTGCAAAGCTGTAGCTCATTAGACTGTCTCCCTAAGCAATCAGAAAACATTTGATTTTTTACAAGAATGACCAAAAGTCGATCAAGGATATTCATGTTGAAATGATGCATCAGTTTGATTCACAAAGACAAAGAGTTGTTAGTACATCAGCTCTCAACATTTAGCTTAATTTTGGAGGAAGCACTTCAGAAGTGAATAAAATAAACTAATGTGGTCAAATCTATTAACTCTGTTAGTCCTGGGCCACAGAAACAGGATTAGAGTAAAAAATGAAGAAGAAAAATAGTGGCCCAATCTACCAAATATTTTAAATTTCTATATAGCAAAAAAATGAAAACAAAACAAAAAAAATCAAACACTGAAATGGAGGGGAAAAAAGCAAAACTAAATTAAAAGTTTGGTGCATAAACACCTGAAATAATTTTTACTGCTAGTTCATTTTTGTAGAATAAACTAGAATATAAGTATCCAAAATTCTTTATCAGAAACATTTGTGAAGAAAAAGAAAAAAGGAGTATTGCATCAGAATGGCATATTTTCCATAAAATCAAGGGAGAAACGAGGACCAGTAAGCTGATGTCTTGAAAGGAACAGGCAAAACCTTGTCAATATCAGTGTAGAACTGATTAACTGTTCACTAACAGGAGCTTTTCTTTCTCAGGGCAAGACAGATTACTTCCAAGTAGTGAAAATTTATAGTTACATTTGTAGATACCAATTGCAAAACTATTATGGGTTCATGTGAATTAAAAATTATAATGCTGTGCCAAAAAAATTGGTTCCAGAAGTGGCAGAACATTTTTAAATTGTGTTTATCTCATTTCAAATAAATGTTGATGTATTAGAGATGGCTATGTATGTTTGTATTCCTTTGATTATTTTCCAAAAAAATTATTCTCCAAACCAAGGTAAACAATATTTAATTATAACACCAAAATTTATTTTGGCAACAATATATTAAAACATCAGCTCCATACAATAATATCTGGAAATCAACATGATGATATATTTCTACCTAAAAAGTCCTCTCACATTATCAGTATTTGATGGAAATGTATTACCCAGATTTCCCTGAATATTTTTTCAATTAGTTTAATTGATTAATAGATTTATGAGGCACAGCAAAAATCCCTTACTTATGTTTTCGGTCACGCCTTTTTGCCTATATTATGTTAAAATACATTTGAAAGTCATTACTGGGATGCAAAGTCATATATTTCCTGTTTCTTTTCCATTTAATGATATATATTAATAAGAATATTCTTTCCTAAAATAGTCTGTTCCCTACTGTCCATTGCAAGAGTAACTCTTGTGTTTTTCTGGGCGCTATTATTAATTTTTTATCAAAATACAGTAAATCTCAATGCAGGAATTAAGAGACATTTTCTGTTCTCATTCCAGACACTAATCCACACATGCAGAAGCAACTGATTTGGTCTTAGTAAATATTTGCTGCCAGCACGTTATGTATATTTATGTATAGACATATATAAAATATTTTAAATAACAACATACTACTTATATTAGTGTTTCTTTGGAATTTTCTTGGAATATAGGAATTATAGTGATCACTCTAGTTTAGTGGTCTATGCATCTCTGGAAGCAAAGAAAAAGAGGAATGGCTGAACTTGTAACACTAGTGTTTGTCAATTCTTCTGCTCTTATCAGCATCAACCTAGATTGAAGATACCCAGTTTCATGTTAACTCATAGGTCAAATGTTTGGTCTCAGAGAAAATAAAATATCCTGTTGCTTTTAATCAAATTGTTCTCAATACTGGTGGCAAGGACTGTCTTGATGTATTTTTTTTCTGTTTCATATTTTCACAAAATTTAAGATGAAAAGTATGTTTAGTTACTGTGCTTAAATCAGAAATGATTAAAATAACTGTGTTGTGATGGGACAGAAAGCAGAAACAAGATATCTCTGAAACCTTATGGCATGCCCCATGTTCTAAACAAGGTACTTATTTGGATTTCAGAACCCAACTCCCTTCATGCTCAGAAATTCAAAATTATTGTTGGACAAAAGGAATGCATGATTGCAATCCATGTGTCATCAGACAAGAGCTATGGCACTAGCAGAGTGTAATAAACTTACGGAAGTCCCAGAGATAGGGGATCAGAACTCTTAGAGGTTGTAGGGATCTAAACTAGTAATAAAAATATTGCATGTGTTCAGAATGGCTCATACTTACTTCCTTCTGTGCCTCTACTTCTTTCAGGAAGAAATTGAATTAGTAACTTCACGTTCAAAGGCTCCTCTTACAATTCCAGTATAGCTGATGTATGTAATTCCTTATACCTCAGAATGACTAGTGAGAAATACTTTCAGTAACAACTCTGAAGTTAGATATGCACTTTTGAAGTACAGTACAAGACTTTCATTTGTCATTCCTCATACTAAGTTTTGAATATTTTATGGCTACACTCAGGAACTGGATGGCTGCTTTAGAATGAATAATTAAAACTCATTTTAAAATAACTGTCTTTGGGGAATGGGCCTCAGTGAACTAAACAATTCCTATTCCTATTCTCAGCCTTATTTCCCTATAAATTCCTGACCTGATTTGCAGTACCTTCTTATATATTTCAGGAAAGAAATATATGTCAAGGAATCATGATGGGAAATAAAAATCATAATACTTTAAGATTGCCACTGAGAATTTAGGTGACTAAGCAGAAAAAAATCCCTCTCTTTCCACAAGAGCTAGCTCTTTAAATGTTCATCACATCTGAGTGTAATTTTAATCCCTCCTTTAAAAAGCTTGTCTGGTCTAGACAGACTATAAATCACTGTATTCTAGAGTTTGCCAGAGACATTCTGGGAGATGATTTTCCTGTCTAAAAATGTTGAATGATTGGAAGCGTTTTGTGGAAATATGCCAATCTCAAACAAAGTTCAAAGGGCGATGAAAGAGAGCTTTTCTTCCATTAAGAACTGATTATTTAATATTACAGGCCAGAAGGAAAAAGTCTAATTCAGAATGAATTTTTACCAGTACAAATTAATTATATATTTTTATTTTTAATTCTATTTGGAAATTATAGATGTTTACTTATATCATGGCATTTACTATGCAAAGAAAACACCTAGTCTTAATACTTGTTTCTGTAGCATTCCCTAGATGGCTTAAGCAAGCATTTTTCTAAAGAATGTAAGTTAGCAGCTCAGGAAAAGCTGTGATGGATTTCAATTTACTTCAAAGTCTGTTTTCCTGTTGTTTGAATAAATATTGAAAATGAAGATAGTATTCTGTGACAAATATATACACCAGTATATAGAGAGAATATAAATGACAAAATTGCTAAGCACATATTTTGCAGGGCCTTAGAATGAGACCCATGACAAAATACGTCTGACTTAAATTTTGTTCTGGCATATATAAATATGACACACTAGAAAGAGGGTCAGACAACTAACAGATGTGGCAAAGTCATTTATGTTCAAATCACAAGAACATTCCAAGTTTTCCAGGCATTTATTGCAAGCTGAGATTGTATATCATGGGTCAGACTCTCTGAACATGCTCAGAAAAAAAATCCTAATTGCATGAACTGTGGGGATACTGCAAGATTTCAGGCAAGTGATAGACACTGCAATTTTTAGCCTGCTATCTTTGCTGCAGTTCAATTATTTTAACAGTGACAGAAGAAAGAAAAAGACACAAAGAAAAATGTGTGTTTGGAAAAAAATTATATGTCTGGCCAGAAACCCCGTTGTATAAAGAGAAGTCATAAATCTTTTTCTTTGTTTTTCTTTCTATCATGTCAATCTCAGTAACAGTGAAGTTCACAAGAACTTGAGCATATGTGAGTGTTTTGAAATCAGCAACCAAGCGAAACATTGGATGCATCCATGTACTCATTTTTGACATTAAGCAGTATTCTAGAATGCTGTAGGTAGAAATAGGAGTTCTGGGGTTCATTTTTTTTTCATGGTGTTTTGAATGACCTCTTTTCCAATTTCGTACTTCAGTGAAGGTCAGAGGCTTTCCCAAAATTTTTCCCTGGCAAATTATGAGTGATTTGATCTTAGCCATATTTTTAAGCTGCATGTGATGCAAAGCAGACCAAACCAAACAAAGAGGTTTTGGCTGTATCATTTGGGGTTTTAGTTAAAATACGAAACTGAAAAAATACTCAGGAAAACAAACCAACAGCTGTGAAGTTTAAACATTTGAATCATGTTTGCCTAAACCATGGAAACTGATTCAAGTTTAACAGAACTGTGAAGGAAATAAAGGTGTACTTCTCTCTTGCTTCTAATTTGACTGTAGTATCCAGATAATGAAATGAACAGTCAGAATAATAATAAATAATAAAAATAAATAATAAACAGTAAAATAAGTTCATACGTAGGATCATGGAATAGGATGCAAATTATTATAATTTCATTACACTTACAGATTTGTTTATTCACACATAATAAGAGGAATAGATGATATAATAATAGATAATATATAGGAATAGGTAATAGATAATATTATTTAAAAGCTAGACTAAGAGATCTAATTTTTACTTTGTACGTTTCCGAGTAATTCTCATAATTCCAAGTGGTATCAAATGCCACTAAGCATATTTTTTTAATACAAGTATTTGTTTTGGAATGGTGTATATTTCTAATTAGAAATTATTTCTGTTTAGATTTACGATTTCTAAAAAGAGGTGAGGTGTGCTGAATGTTAGGTTTAATTCTTAACCTAATCTTAATTCTTTTAATCCCACATTGTTATGATTAACTGGCAATATATTTGTTAGTTATCCTTCTTTGCCAACATGTCTAATGACTTCATAAGTAGATTAAGGAGACAAAAATTGTAGTTGTTTGTGACTCCATCACTGGAATTGTAAAAATCTTTTTAAAAGAGTCTAAATTTTCCAAATGTTACAGCAAATTCCTAACGTGCAATTTCAAGTAAGGAAACTGAAACTACCTCCTTGTTGTTTGATTTGTTGGTTGGTCGGTCGTTTGGCTTTTGTGGATTTTTTTGGTTTTTGTTGAGGGGGGGGCGTGAGGAGTTCTTTGTTTGTTTGTGGGTTTTTTGTGGTTTTTTGTGATAAATGTATTGGTGTTTGCTTTTCTTTTCTGACAATGCAAGTCATACAACAGGTTTGATTTTATGTTTTATAGTAAAGAAAAGTAATATATCTACTGTTGTATCTATGTCTAATAGATTTTTACTTTTAGAAAGGTCGTTCTTAGTGCATAGAGAGGACTTATGGGACACATTATTTATGCAGGTGACAAAGTATTAAAAAAAAACAACCCAAGAATACTTGCACTGTTTTTTTAAAATCCTATGGCTTAATGAAAGAAGAACTAGAGCAAAGAAATGTAAGAAAAAAAAAATTTAAGTTCCTGTCTTTACACTTGAACTTATATGTAAATGTTTACAATAAGATTGAATAATAGCTGTATGGAACGTTTTCATCTTATTGCTTAAAAAATACAAAATATATATGATGATACTGAGCACAACTATATTAAATTAAAACTGATAAAATTATGAGAAAAACCTGGTTGCATATCACTCTTGTATATAGAAAACTACAGAAAAGCTTAGTTGTTTTTTTTTTTCACAAGATCCAGAAGACATCAAGAATGAAAATAATATCTGAGTTGCTTTGTTATACTAACAGTGCAAGGTTAAGTCTTTTTTTTTATTTTTCTATTTTTTGCCATATCTGTAAATTTTAAAAAATCAAAATACTTTAAGTCAAGTTCTGTGCCAAAGTTTCATAACAATTTTACAGGCTTCTTTGATGCCTGATTGACTTCAGTTTCAAAACTGTGGGTATATAGAGAAAGAATGAACCCTCTTAATTTAAATTAACTCTTGAATACTTATGATTTCTTTGTTTGCAAAATTATTTTCTACATGCATCTCATTATTCTAACATTTCAAATTTAATAAAATGTCTTCCATAAAAAAATAGCCAGCTTTAATTAACCTATTTAAATGTAAAGCATTTGCCAACATATTGCATCTTAGACATAATGAGCTTTTTTTTCAACTGTAATCTTAATGGTTTTGTAAGAGAGCTGCAAAATATGAATAGCACACACCTTTTATGACAGTTTTACAGAGACATAATGAATACAGGATATAATTTATGAGAAGGTACCAAGTCAGTTGGTGCCATAAACCTTTAGTTATTACATTGTGTGTGTACAACAATGCTGATTTACATTCAGATCTCAAACAGACAACTCTAGCTAATTATTCCATTTTAGTATGTAACATTTTTCTTTGGAAAAATAAAGCATTACATTTTCTTTTGATTGATTTTTGCTTTTTTCCTGTTTCTTTGAAGTTCTTCAGGAAAGTAAACTTATAAGGTCCTTTTTATTCTATTTCTGTGGCTATTTTTTTGATATCTAATTGGCATTCCTCTTTCCATTTGTTTGGAAATGAAATTTTACAATATTTCTAAATATATGCAGTCCATACTAATAATGGAAGACAGGCCAAAGTACAAAATGGTTTGATTTTTTGTAAATTCGTTATTACAGTTTTGAGTTTGGGCAATAGAGATGATCTAGCATTCTTTACCAGGTACTATGATTTTTAAATCCAGCATCCATAGTGTATTTCTCAATCTTTTTATCATGTTCTCGGGCTATAGCCACAAAAGTTGTCTCTCTCTCTCTCTTTTTTCTTTTTTCTTTTTCTAAGTGTCAGATACACTCACTTCTTTCATTTACAGTACTGGTCTAAGGATATAGTTTGTCAGTTTTCATGAACCTCATATATCTGTGCCATCCTAGACTGAAGTAATCAACCAGACTTCTGGCACTTTAGACCGTATTTTAGATACTGTATATCCTTCAACAAAACATGAAAGGCTTCAAAGTACATTAAAATATTGATTGTTTTAAGCAAATAAAGCTTTGACAGTAGTGGAAAAGTGATGCAACCATCACTAGTCAATTGTGCAAGGAAAAGTCTAAGAGATCAAGAACAAAAGTTGTTTGATTCAGAATACTGAGAGCAGAAGTATTTGAAGTGTTCTGTCACAGTGATTTTTGGCATGCCTTGACATGTCATAGAGTGTGCTGTAACAGTTTGTGCATCATCCAAAGGGAGATTCATGTGCTGGAAGTTTGACTGGTGACAGATACAAGTTTCCACTTCTTTAGTTTGACAATTGAATTCAGTACTATTAGCTTCTCCAGAAGCTTCTCCTGCATACATTGCAAGTAATTTGGCACTTTGAATAAACAAAATAAAACATACTTAGATGGTAACTGACCTGCTTTGCAAGTTTAGAGGTTATTTATGAATAGGTGGAAGTGTACTGACATTATAAAACCCAGAGAGATCTAGCAATTATTTAAAGTGGCCATACAGATACAGAATATATATATTATAGGAAAGTACACTGCTGATACAGGGGTAAGCACCTTCCTTTCAGTAGATAGTATCTCTTTGTTACTATTATTTTATTAAATATGTACTTACTTACTTCCTCCTCCATGGAAGGGAGCACTCAAGATTAGTAGATGTGCCTGGTTGAAAAAGAATGACAAAAGCCAAAAGGGTCCAAAAAAAACCTCAGAAAATTTTTTAGCAGACTGCACACTAGGCATGGAAATTGGTGTATGTTTTGCCCCTATAATAATAATAATAAAAGATTTAAAAAGAAAGAGTGAAGAAAGAGAAAATGAAAGGGAGATGAGATAGGAGAGGAAAGAGGATCACCAGTTTTGAGTCCACCATTGGTCCAGCCAATAGGGTGTCCAAGGTCCTGGTGGTGCCACTCAGGTTTGTGGGGATACCTTCTTATAGGTAAATTTTCCCCACTCTGGGTTTAGGTTTCTTTCTCATCATGTAAATAAGTGAGCATGTGCAGTCCAGTCTTCCGAACATTTCCAGAAATGCGTTGGGGTGCTTTGAGGGTCTTTTGGTGGTCTCGACCCCCCTCTATTGGTCTTGACCACTCCTTGACCCCCACTTCTGCACTTGTGCTGTCTGTTGCGTGGTCACCATGGAACTGAACTGGAAAACTGGTTTCAGAAAGGTGTTGCAATACCTTGGTGCAGCCCTCCTTTCCCAACATATCCTGATCTAACTTGCCCACTTGAATGGTCAGCAATGTGTGAGGTGTAGCAATGCATTAACTCCTTACTGCCCAGGCTTCTACATCTACCCAGAGATTCAATCAATCCTCTTTCTAAGCCAAGGGCTTAGTCTCACTAACAAATGATAGAGGTGATTGGATAAAAGCTTTTGCCATGTTTTCATAAAAGATAACCAGCAGAATTTTTAAATAGTTACACAATTGAGAAATCCATTCATATTAAAATATGATAGCTGAATTATGGACAGCCTAAAATTCAGTCACTTCTCACAAGACAGGCTCTCAATTTATTTTTCTTCTGTTTGCCTCTCTGACTCCAGATCTTGTACTCTGTTCCAAACTTTCTGATGCACAGATTCTTATTCTACTCAGTTCTGTGAGCTGAATATTATGGAATTTATTACTCTCTGAAATTTTACCCACATCTGATTATATTCTTGCCTCAAAACTCAAGCTGTCAGCTCTTTTACTTTTCCTGATTCCTCATTTCAGGTTAAAATGGAGATGGTATTTGATATTTCCACCATGAATTTTCACTGTAAGTCAATATATTCTCTAGGCCTCACTGCTTCTTTCCTGGTCTCTGTGACATGTACAGAACCACTGATGCATGCTGCTGAATATATTTGGGTAGTTTTGCTGATTGCCTGCAGCACAACATTTCTCTCTTGCAGCACTGGTAACAGAACAGGCTGTGTCAAAGTGTATCATGTCATCCCGGTGCTGAAACTGTGAGTGAAGAGATGAGGTGGATTGAAAACTGGCTGAGCTGCCTGACTCAGAGGGTGCTGATCAGCAGAAACATGACTTCCATCTGGAAGCCAGTCACCAGTGGTGCACCCCAGGAGTCCATATGGAGCCCAATTCTTTTTTTACATCTTCATTAACGACCTTAACAATGTGGGATAAGGAATGGACCCTCAGAAAGTTTGCAGACAAGACAAAAGTGGGAGTAGCTGATACACCAGATGGGTGTGCTGCCAGCTAGACCAGAGCGACCTCAAAAGCTTGGAGAAATAGGTAAATGGAAATGTCAGAAATCTGAGCAAAGGCAGGAAATGTAGAGAATCAACAGTGTCAGTCTCATTTGTACCTCTTCTATCTTATATCTCTCTTACAGTGGGCAAAGTAAGTTAGCCAGTTTGATACCTTTCTGTTACCCCAGCACTACTCAGAAGGTTCTGGTTTTTGAGTTCAAAGAAGCACAAATCAGAGTACATATTTTTGTGAAATTTATTCTGACTTAGGAGTCAACAAAATTATTATGTTTTCTGTGGTTTCTTCCCCTTTTTATTTGCTTCAGCTTCAGTGTTCCTCCCCAATGCACTTTTATTATGTTTTCTGAATAGAAACTAAAATGGTGACTTCTGAAATACCCATCTGATTACCTTTTAAAGGTTTTGCTTATAATGGTGTGTACTTGATGTTTTCTATAATGCAAATGGGAAAGGATGACAAAAACCTCAAAAAGATATCTTGTGGAAAAAGTATATTTAATAAATCTCAGTAGGTTGTCTTCATTTTGATAGGTACTTTGATTTCATGCTACATTTTGCAATGAACCATAGACTGTCCCAACATAAAAGGAATGATTTCCCAGAAGAATAATGTAGAAAATGTCTTAAAGAAGCATCAACATCTTGCAGCTGGGACAGAATCACCATCCACCACCTTCTTCTTTAAGGTAACAAAGTAGGGATGTGACAACTAACATCACGTATCAATGTATGACCTTGCAGTCTTGTCAGCTAGAAAGTAAAAGGAAGACAGAAGAGTTACTTGTTCTTTATAAATGTATTCTGGAAGGAAAAAAATCAACATTTTAAAGTCACAAATGCTACTGAGTAACCCAAATATGCAGATATAGATCAAACCACATTTTTTCTAGTAATAGAAATGTCTTACAAGGATAAGAGTAAAATTTTTTCAGTGCAATTGGTTTCTTTTAAAAATAGCATTTTAGAAATTTTATTTGTAACTGCATGGTATCCTAGTTGCAGCCACATCTTACCAAAAATATATAATGAATTAAGAAGTTAACTGCAAAACATTACAACTGCATTTTTGAAACTCAGCAATAATAGATTTTAGCCATGATTTGGAAAAATGTCTTCGAAATATGACCAAAAAGCTACCTCAGTCTGTGGTATCTGTCCAAGGTCTCATCTAGTAAGCAGGAGTAGGTGAATGAAAACACTTAGCACTCAGAAAAGGAATTTAAACTCTCACTTGCCTCTGAGTTGAGATTTCCTGGATGAGGACAAAGTGATGCTTCCAGTCACCTGAGACACACAGCATAGAAAATTCTGAAATTCCCTATAGAAAAGGGCTTAATATTTAAGACATATTGGAAGGACCACTGTTTTCCTTGTAGCTAGCAATTAAGTCAGTAGAACACTTTCCTGGAATGCACTGAATTGGTACAGCTTGAAGATGGGCTTGAACCGCATTTGTCTATGTTTCTTGATTAAATATCATGCTTTATGCAGAAGACCATCTGGTCTTCTGCTTATTAATCGGTCAGTTCGTGTTGACCTCAACAGCTCAGTCTGCACTATTCTTTACAGCTCAAAAGCCCAGTAGTCTGTGGAATGGAGCTGTGAATTTCACCCCTGAGCTGCATTCATCATCTTTCAGCTATATCAAGGACCTCTTGGATTCAGCTAAGGATCTAGTTGAAAAATTTTATTTTGATGTATTATATAATATCATTATTTATCACTGACGATATAACTGTTTACATAACTAAGAGAGTCAATGGCCTTACTTTATTACTTTTGATCACAGTGCTTTTCTTTATAATCCTTTAGTGATGAAACTATGATGAGATAAGCAACTGCTGCTTCATAAGAGAATTTAAGCAAGTGACAATTAAGTCACTGATCTCTTTTATTTAGAATTTTTCTTGTGGCCTGAAGCTTAGAAACAGTGAAATATTTATGATAATTACAAGGAATATTATGATAAGCATGAAGAGTTTGTATACATTCTTATACTGTTCTCTAAATGGTTGTTATTAGTGAATAAAATCGCATGGGTGTAATCTTGTATGTGTTGTTCTTTCATATTTTCCTCAGAAAGAGGCCTTTGTGCCAGGTTTTACTCTAATACGGATTTATAATTTTATATATACTGTTATACATATGATTTAAGGTTGTTGCATATAGAGCATATGGTACTGGATATATTAATGAAAGCTCAGAGCTATGTATGCTACACTTGGAGCTGAAATCCCTGTGGTGTCCTGAAGAAATTATTTATCTAATTTCTCTTACAATCTCCAAGAAAGCACCTTTCTTAGCAAAAGCAGAGGTAGACTTTTACCTTCACTGTGAAAAACACAAGGTGCTAATTTTAGCTGTTTTTCAGAGTTTCAGACTATTTAGCTATTCTGCATTCCAGTTTTAAATGTAAGAACATGTTTTGAAGTTGACAAAAATCTGGTTGTTTGAGAAATGTAATAAAGCAAGGAGAGAGGGAAGCAATGGGAAGCAAATAACTGGAATGCAGTAATGTCAAAAAAGATATGCAGTTGACTGATGGTAAAATGGTCTGAGGTTCCAGTACTATGTGGAGGAGTAAGAGACTACACACCAAATGTTAAAGACCAAATATTGCTCTTCATGGTACAATTTTGAATGCAGCAAAAGGAACTGAGAGAAAAAGCCTGTGGGACAAGAAAACTTGCCTACAGAAGGGCAACTTCTGTGTTGCTGCTATGGAGTAAAAGGTTTATAAAAAAGAAAGGACTAAGGGCTGACTGATATGAACACTGATGAAATTATCAATGAAAGAAAGTAGCATATAATATATGATGTGCTCACCTACACACACCAGGCAACAGTGGTATTGCTCTGCAATAGGATTAAATAAGAGAATAATAATTTGAAAATTAATCAAATTGAAATTATGCCCTCTATTGTACAGTGATGCCTATCAAGTGGAATCTCTCAACACTATGAAAACATCTCTCTAGAGTTTTTTCTCCTCACCTGACCATATACTTCTATGAGACTTGTAAGAATTTAATATTTTTCTACCTTTCACTCACTGTACGATTTTTCAAAGGGAAGGCAGATAAACACCAAAAGAGTATAAAATGTTGTTATGTAGTTTTGCAGTACTGGGTCATGGTCCTTATGCCATAGGCCATTTTTCTACAAGTATCCCAAATTGCTTTTAAGTTATTTTTCCTTACTGTCAAGGGAATGTTTTCACTTTGGTTTTCATGTCATGCCCAAATGACATATCTAGTCAAATATTCAAATGTTCTTAGGACCATAGTTCAATGACTATTCAAATTTTGCTGACAGGTGATTCAGTGGTATTTTCCTTTCATGACAGACTGACTTTCTTGAAAAATTTGTTGTCAACTATCAACCAGGAACTCTTCAGTTAAAGAAAGAGAAAATAGTTTGTCAAATAATGCCATAAATCCTTCTGTCTTTGTATCGACTTACGCAGAATTTCTCTGGTTTAAACTTAGTTACAGCTGTAGCAGACGTCTGCCCCCGCCACAGGAAAGCTTATCTGTTGTTCGTTAGCTGGTGCAGTAACTCAGGGCATCTTGCTCTAACATAAATCCCACATAAGCCTTGGTGAAGGACAGTTTGCCTCTTAGTGAGTTATTTCTGCACCATGGGATTGATGCTCTCAGCTGACAGTAAGCATCTTGCTGTGGAAGCAGATGTGGGAAGATAAGATGGAATTCTGACTGACAGACACTTCACTGTACAAACTATAAAAGCCACACCATACTTTCATAAAGCAGAAATCTTCTGCATATTTCCTGGAATGTGTGGAGTCTTCTCCCTGAAGTCAGGACACTGACTTTCACAGTTACTCTTCCAGGGGTTGAGTGAAAGGACTCTGTACACCATCATCAATTAGGTTGTAAGTTACATTGACTCCTAATCTATGCTATTTCTGTGCTAGCTACAATACAGGTACCTTTATGTTGTGCACTGTTTTATGTAATCTACTAGTAGCTCTTTTGTTTTATACTGTGTAGTAACTAACTCTGTTTAAGGCCTTTTTTCTGTTACTCTCCTGTCTATTCAAGAAATAACTCATTTTATAATAGACCTGATCAGCCATTCCTGAGAACTTGTGAGCCAGAGTGATGTAGGTGCAGGTCACCAAAGCAGAGCTGCTGCCAAAATCTGAGCCTAAGGAAGGGCTTGTCCAAAGCTCTCACTTGATTTATAACAACAGCATAAGGTCTGTATTTGATTTTTATACTGGACCATCATACATTGTGACTGCTTCAATTATATATGCAAAGCCAGTTCATTTTTTTCAAATTCCATTACACAAAGGCAAACCCACTGACACCAGCAGAGATATACAGATACAATCCAGAGCAGAATTTAGTCTCAAATGTCAAAGCTATTAAACAGAAGAAAAAGTCAAAATTATTTCTGTCAAACATTTGGGCCATTTTTATGGCCATTCTCCAACCTTATCATAGCAAAAGCACTCCTCACCCTGTTTAGGGAGGTAGTAATTATTTCTTGTCAATTATATTCTCAATCACTGAACTATAAACAGCTGGTGGTGCATAACCATCATACAGTTGAAAATTATAGTACAATTTCTTCATTTTTTTTTTTAATTTCCACATGTTCACTAAATTTCTTGCCATAAAAATATCTTATCCTGCCTTTAAAACTGCTAAATAAAACTAGGAGAAATGATACAACAATCTGGAATTACAATGATGGTTACGCATCACCAGCTGCTTGTAGTTCAGTGATTTCATGTCGAATCCACAAGGGATAATTGCCTCTCCCTGTATAAGGTGATTTGTCTTGTCACTCTCTCAACACCACACCTGTCTCTAAATACACATTAAAAAAAAAAAAGAGGAAATAATTTGGTTTTAATAGTTTTCAGTACTTAATTGTCCCAAATGTATAAAAATAAACAAGTTGTTAGTTTGTTTTCAAAGAATGTGTTATTAATAGTAACTATTAATGAAAATATTTACAAATTTTAAAGTGTGGGCTAACTATTACAAATTAAGATATGCATTTTTGTCTACATATTTTATTCTGACTTTGTAACATAAAATTCAGTGTTGATTATTTACATACTTTATTTTTTAGAAAGCATGGTTTTCTGGACAAGACTTACAAGCAAGTAATCTGTAATACCTGTTGGTGCACATAAAGGAAACTACTTAAAAGGGAGTTTCATTAGACTGGAAACTGCCTAAAAACCAAGTTGCTTCATTATTATCATATCACGCTCCCATATCACCCAAGGAGAGATGGGAGTGAGGTTGGAACCCAGTGACATGACCAAACTGTGAGACATAAAATTTCACAAAATGCCAAATGAAAGCTTAAAGCATAGAATAAAAGCAAAGTATAGCACAAACTCTGAGTGTACCTTTAGAGGCAAAGACACTGATTCTCATATTGTTTCTACCGGGTTCAGTGAAGCAATTTAACAAGCATCTCAGAAGCTAATTGGGCTCAAAGTCAGATCGAGGTTTTCATTATTTAAATGATGTGTCTTCATAGAACTGATAACTATAAGACAGGGATAAATGTAACTCATTAATGTGATAAGAAGTTGTCTCTCCAGAAAGCTCACTTCATGTGTATTAGTGACCTTTGCACAAATATAGTATTCTGCACTCATGTTAAAGCATTAGTAAGAGAATAAACAACTAGATCAGCTTCCTTGAAATTCTTATGCTCCTTCAGATATTTGCTAGCTCTAAACAGGTTCATATCAACTAAGTTGTCTAATGATTTTGAAAACCAGGCTTTGCAGAAACAGTTTTCTCTTAAACAAAATACTGACGCCAGCAGTAGAATATTGTGTGGGGATTCCCTTATTTGTTTTTGTTTGCTTCTTTACTTGTTTTTATTTGTTTGCTTTGTTTTGATTATCTCCCACACTAGTATGATCTTCCAGCAGCATTTTTCTCTTACAAAATGTGTAAGGACTACCGAGTTTTTACCTTAGTTCCTTCTTCTAAGATACTTTCCTGTATCTAGAAATTATCCTCAAGCCATGAACTATATCAGAAGTTTTGAGAGCTGCATTCACAAGAGATTTCTTGTGACGTAAAAATCTGCTAGCCCAATGTGAATTAGCATAAAAGTTGCTGAAAAAGAAAGAAATCGTATGTTGGTATTCTAGAGTCTTTGGCTGACATTTTGTATATTGCCTTTGAAAATATTTCTTCATTATCAAACCCTGTAATTACATGTATCCACATGCTTAGAAGATATCCAAACACTGCTAATACAAACTGATGGATTGCGGCTGAGGAAATTGAAATATATCACAGGTCACTGTCTCCTATCATTAACAACTTTAATCAGCCTTCATATGTAATAACTACAAAGTATTATTTTAAAACAAAGAAAGTGTTAAACCTAGAAAGACAAGCACAGTAATGTTCAGAAGGGAAAAAAGTGTTTCCTGGACTTGATATTTTCTTTAAAACATCTTATTCTTATGCAATTATCTATGAAATGTTGTATACTAATCTTTCCATAAGATTAGTTGCTTCTATAACTAAAATTTCCAAACACGAGAATCTATGCATATATTACTGTGGTCTACACCTACTCATTTCCCTGTATTACACCCTTTTCTTGACAATATATATTTTAGGGGTTTATCCATTCCCACTATGGCAAAATGAGAAGCATTGTTGTTGAAGAGATCTCCTTATGCATAAATGCATATGGTTCACAATTCCTGATAACAACATACTTCCAACAGGTTGCCAAATAGATAAAGTCACATTTTTGCAGGTCACATTTCTAATTCCTTACATCAACTTTTTAACTAGGGCTGAATGATATATAAACCCAAGCAAAGGATAATTCTATCTAAGCCACGTGCCCAAAATGTTGTCCAAATCTCTGACTCCTTCTTGCCATGGAGGAAGAGATACTGCAAAAATATGAAGCCATGTCAAGTTTGAAGCAATGGGCAGGTTGTGAAATACACTGGTTTTCGAATTGCAGCACTGTGTAGTAATTTCCTAGTAAGCTGTTTGATTTTTCCTAGTTTTATATAATAAAATCATGCAAGACATGTTGCCATCAAGTGATTTAAAGGGAGGATGTTGGAGATGGTGTTGGTGACACTGTGCAGAGGAAAAGCCAATCTGCAGGGCAAGGAACAAAGACAAGCCCAGGAAGAAAAAAATATAGAAGGGATTGGTTGTGTTTAAAATGGAGGTCAGTATGCTAGTCTAACTGAGCCCTGTGCTTGATCATCACAATCTGTCCCGTCTTCTAATTAAATTCTTCCTTGTTATCTCTATATCATCTCATTCTCTATCCCATGTATGTGCTGTTGCAAGAACAGAGCAGCAGGTACTGGGAGAACTAGCGTGTGTGGACTGGGTGCCAGTTATTGGAGTCAGCTACAGGAGTAAGTGGGATACCAGTGACAGTGACTGGAATGGGTGGGGGTCTTTAACCTTCAGCCCCAGTGGGGGAATGTTGTGTGTCCCAAAAACAGCTTCTGGGAGTGAGTGACATGAGTGGCAAGTGAGAAGCTCAGTGCCAGTGGAGTGGGACAATGTACTGGGTTTGCATGGTCAGGTTTTGGTAGCGGAGTGGGGGGCTACAGGTGTGGTTTTTGTGAGAAGCTGCCAGAACCTTCCTCCATGTCCAGCAGAGCCGATGCCACTGTCTCCAAAAATGATGTGCTGCTGGCCACAGCTGGGCCAACTAGAAGTGGTGGTAACACCTCTGTGGTAGTGTAGTTAAGAAAAAGGGGGAAAAGAAAAAAGTTATTGCACTGATGTAATTGCAGCCAGAGAAGAACGGGGTGAGAATATGTGAGAGGAGCAGTTCTGCAGACACCAAGGTCAGTGCAGAAGGGGAGGCAGGAGGTGCTTCAGGCTCTGGAGCTGAGATTCTCCTATAGCCCGTGGTGCAGCCCATGGTGAGGCAGCTGTGCCCCTGCAGCCCGTGGAGATCCATGGGGATGCAGAGATCCACTCACAGCCCATGGAGGAGATCCACACTGGTGCAGGTTTATGCCTGAGAAGAGGCTGTGATCCCGTGTGAGGCCCATGCTGCATCAGGGTCCAGCAGGGACCTGCAGACCTGTGGAAAGAGGAGGCCATTCTGGAACAGATTTCCTGGTAGGACTTATGACCCTGTGGGGGACCCACCCTCAAGCAGCCTGTGCCTGAAGGACTGCATCCTGTGGTAGAGGACTGTTACCTGTGGGATGGACTCATGTTGGAGACGTTCATAGAGAAATGTCTCCAGAGGGAGGGACTCCACACTGGAGCAGAGGAAGGACTCTCCTCCCTGAGCAGTGACAGAAACAACCTGTGGTGAACTGACCATAACCCCCATTCCCATCTCTCCTCACTGGTGGAGGGGGGAGAAAGGGGAGGGGATCTGGGAAGGAGGAAGGGTTAGGGGGAAGGTGTTTTAAGGTCTTATTTTACTTCTTATTATCCTGCTCTGATATTGTTAGTAATAAATTTAATTAATATGCTTGAGTCTCTTTTGCCTGTGACAGTATGTGGTGATGGATCCCTCTCTGTCCTCATCTTAACTCATGAACCCCTCATTACATTTTCTCTCCCTTGTTTTCTGACTCCAGAGGCTGGGCAGGAAGTAATGCTGTGTCATGTCTGATGGAGGTGGTGGCCACGCTCTTAACATCACTAACAGTACCCCTAACATCCCGAACACCCCTAAGTAATAAGTAAACAATATCCCAAAGTAAATAAGGAGATTAGTTAAATACCTGCCTTTGGATGTTTTCAATATAGCCATCTATATCTCAGCTAACAGTGTCAGCTAGGCTGAATGTCTGGTTCTGGCTCTTGAGCGATCAAGTGTCTGCAACATCTCCAAGTGAGGTGGCATACGGGTGAAGTGTGCATTCACCAGCAAACTCTGCATAATCTGTGAAATTAAACAGTCACCTCAAAAAGACAGTTCATCCCACCTTAATGTGGATGGCTAAACTAGGTCAGATAAAACTGTGCCTCAAAAGTGGCCATTTCTGTTTACTGACTCTAAGGAGGGTGCAAACAGTTCAGGTGTAGCTGTCTACATTGCAGATGTCTGCAGTTAGGTGAGATGAATTTCATCACAGATGCCTTGAAGTGTTTGAGTCCATGCACATAATGCTCAAACACTCTGCTCAAACATGCACTTCAAACAGCCTGCCCTAGGCAGGTGCCTAAATCATGGTTGCATGCTTACTTGGCTGTAACAATCTAAAAACCTAAAGAAAAGAATTCTTCTGTCACGTACATTCTCACAGAGTTCACGATACAAGATAAATGGGAAGATTTTATGCAGAATACATATTTCTATCAAATGTATGAATTTGTTTAGATTAATTTTCACACAAATTTTTTGTGTAAACAAAAATTTTCTCTGAAGACTTTCCTACTGCACTGTATGTGCCTATTTCTGTAAATCCCCTGTGGCTTGCTGTCTGAAATTCATGGAATTCATGGAATTTGCATCAGTAGGATCAAACACAGATGGCATTTCTCAAAAATGAATGATCAAATATATTCTGCAACATATCTGTAATTTCTATTTGGTAACTTTGGTAATGCAAACTAGAAAGTCATAATTTTGGACTCTCAAAAGCAACAAAGAAGTTGTAAAGAGGAGTTTCTTAAAATTGCTTTTATTAAGTTTGGTTTCTTTAACTTGTATAAAACAATGTATTAAGGTTTTTTTCTGCAGAAAATATACAGGCTCAACCCTACTAAGCATTATTTGAGATATATATACATATGTAATTAATTGAATATCAACATGTTTTCAATATTACTTTTGCTCAGCTAGAAGTCTTCAAATAATTTACTGCTGATGAAAAAATTTGTCCAGGCCAACTTACAAATGTGCAAGAATTTATTTGTTAGAGTAACTCTTTATTGTTCTCTATTTAAAAAATCTTTTCATTCTAAAAGAAAAACACACCAAACAGTAAAGAGGGGGTTTTATTGTACTACCTAATTATTACCTGTAAAGATGTGATACCCATTGTTATTTTTAAATGTTCTGAAAATGAGCTCCATTAAATATTTCTGTTACTGTTTTGTAACTGGCTTTTCCATGTATATTAGCCTCTATGCTGTATTCCTGTTTTTTGCAAAACTACTGTGTAGCTATTTCTCAATAGTGGTATATTTCTTCACACTCTAATTGGCTGAGTGGCTCAACTAAGTGACAAAATTGCAAAGATTTGCATTGTAATGACACAAATACTTTTTAAAAGCTATGCAGTCTCTATATTTTGATCACTTTTTGATCACCTCTGAGCTTTGAATAGCCCATGTGCCCAGAATATTTGTCACTAGCATAGAAGTTATCTTCACAAAACTATTTTACCTGAAATAAAAATGTCTCACTATGCTCCTGAAATAGAAGATTAAAAAGTAATTTTTGGATGGAAATTATCTGTAACCTAAAACCTTTTATATTATTCTTCCTTTATGCATTTTTTCCTGCTTATTCAACATTTTTTTCTCTCCATATATATAAAAAATAATGTCCCAGAATAACTATCATATATTTTGGGTTCCACTGATTTCTGCATGGATCTCTTCTAACTCTTGAAAGTCCTTTTTAAATTATAAAAACTTCAGTGCCTCTGAAACATGGAGTAAAGACATGCAGAAGGATAGTTCTTTTCACCTGAGGAAGGTAGGAAAAAAAGCAGCAATGTCATAAGCATTCCTGTAAAGGCAGAAGCTGTACTATCACAACCTTTCTCCTTTCCTGTGGATGTTTAATTTTCTTAAAACATTTGGTGAGAGACTATTATTAGCCAGATCATTCATATCCAGGTATTTATCGAGGTCTTTAAAGAGCTTCAAGGATTTTGTGAGGAAGTTCACAGAAGCCATGTTGGCCTTTCCCAAATACAAATCAAAATTTTCCGTGTGTCCACTAATCTTTAGAAGCTTCTAGTTACTTTGTTGTACATCTCAGGCTTTTCTTAAGATTTGTGTCGCACCTGCAATTCTCCATTTTCAGACAGAAATGGAATTTTAAATGAGAGGTTCAAAACTATCTTCAGACCAAGTGAATTCTTACTGTTTGTTCAGGTTTTTTCTACAACACTTCCACATCAGCTCTTATTTCAGCTAGATCCTCAGTTGAGTCGCACCCTAACTTCCCCATTACCTCCCAAAAATATCATGCTTGAGAACCTCAATGGTTTCTTTACAATTAAAAACTCAGAGAATTGATTTAACAGTCTCTGCAATGGATCTGTCTCCTCTGCCTCTGTAGGGTTCAGGAAACTTAATCACCGATCTCAGGACTCCAGCAAACTGCTGGCCATGGCTATTTAGACAATTTTCCTGACTTAGCATTTTCCACTGTGTCTGCTGCCCAGAATTAGAAACCAATCTTTCCTAGAAGGATTCTTCAGGAGAACCAGGCAGCAAAGTTTTGCTACAGGAATTAAACAAAGATATAACAGGGGAAGGAAAGTAAAAAAAATATATGGACGTGATGAAACAAATCCAGCAAAGGACCACAAAGACTAAGGGACTAGGGAATTGATCATGTGAGAGGCTAGAGAGCTGGGAGTGCTTAGCCTGGAGAAAAGAAGGCTTAGGGGGGTTTATCAGTTTGTATAAATACCTGGTGAGAGGAAACAAGGAAAATGGAGCCAGATTCTTCTCAGTAGTCTTCACTGATGGGACAAGAGGCAATAGACACAAAAAAAAATATATGATATTCCACCTGATAACAAAAAATTACAGTAGAATCAGGTTCCCCAGAGAGGCCTCTCTCCCTGGAGAGTTTCAAAACATGACTGGACACAATCCTGGACAACCTACTCTAGGTGACCCTGTTTAAGTCATTTGGACCAGAGGATGTCTGAAGGTTCCTTCCAACATGAGCAGTTCTGTGACTCTGCAAAAAGGGTTTTTTAAATTTGTTAATTTTATTTTTATGTTTTCTTACTGGTGCAGACTTTAAATTTTACTGCGTGGTTCTCCTCTTCTTTCAAGTTAATAGAGTGCCTCCAATCTCTTTGGCATGAGTAACAGAGGTAGTTTAACAGCAGCACGGCACTAAATTCAGGATGCTTGGCGTACTGAGTTATTTCCCTAGATGACTGTAAGCTGAAGGAGACCTAACTGAACATTTGTGACTTTGGTGGGTTCTTCTATAACTAGTTAGTCTGAAATTATTACCACATAGGCACAATTTTACTAAATAGAAATGAAGATATAAGCTAAGAACAGTGCTGCAGCTGTGTGCAGCTAAGACGGTAGCACTAATGAATTAAACACTACCATTTTCTTATAGAATATCCAAAATATTCATTTACATTTATATCAATTCTATATCACTATTTATGATTTTATTATTCTGGTTATTGTTATCGCAGTTTAACCTTGAACTTTGTTAGTCACTGAAAATAATGCTAGCAAATAGCCTGAGTAATTCTACCTTAGTTAATTTTCAACAGACAGAAGAAAAAAATATAAAATTATGGTAGTTATGCTAAATTTCTTGTATCAACAACACCTACAGTTCATTAACTTATATCAAGGAGGTTCAAGTATCAGGGCCAAGTTTTTTCCTGCTGCTTTTTATTAAACACTGAAGGAAAAAAACCCAAAACCTTTTTATGCTTAACACTTTCAGAAGTTAGCATATTCTCACTTGTCTGTCAGTTCTTTGACTTCCAGACAGTATACAAGAGAAAGTGCTGTACTGATGGACAGTTTCTCTAGTGACCCCACTCCTCTTTATCCCAAGAATCAGAAGTGTGATAAGTCCTTACAGATGATGTATCTAAATTTTTCAATCAGTGTTTCAGTCCATAACACTGGTTTTATATCCCATTTTAGATGATTTTGGTATATTTATCCATTGCATTGACTTCTCTTAGCTAAAGGCAACCTTACCTAAAATAAAACTGGTAAAATAAGGAAAATTCTGTAATTTAAGTGCATTTTAAGAAGACACCTCTCTGCTTTATATTGTGTACTATGTTTTTCCTATGTATTTCTGATGTTAAAATTATATTCATATAGATACATTAATAACTTGGTTTAAAATCTATTTATTGTCAGTTTTAATGCATTTCAATAGCAGTATTTTTTAAGCCATTCATGTGACTCTATATTAATGTTAAACTTGGACTTACCAGAATCAATAATTAGAAAAAAATCTTAATCTTTCAGTGAAAATACTCTTTCTACTACTACACCAGAAGTAATAAATGCTGCTATTATCAAGAACTGGGTTCTGAAGGTAGAACTTTTTCCTCTAGAAACATGAATACACTGCCCAGTTCACAGCATTCCTTATATAAACACATTATTATGCATCTTTTTCCAGTTTCAAGAATTCACTTCATAATTAGTACTTGAGTATTTATTTTAAAATTATTAATGTTAGAGTATTTAAATCAGTGATGTTTTCTTCAAAGGGGCTGAATTATTTTATTGTAATTCCTGTCTACTAAAATAAAAATTATATATAAGACTTTTTTGAAAAATAAACATAATATTTATTGAGATTACTTTTTAATTTTTTTTCTTATTTCTTAGGATGTATTGAAGACAAGAAGTACATTTCTTACTAGAAAATATGGACAACAGTCTGTTGTTCCAGTATACCTTTCAGGGAAATTATTTGGTGAAGCCCAGTACATATAAAACTCTTTGACTCTTCTGTATTCAACTTTTAATTTTATATTAAAAAATAAAAACATAAAGAAAAATGGAAAAAACCTGCCATTTTTGCTCTATGGAAAAGGACTTAAAAGTATTTACAGTATTTGCAGTATGCAGTCTTGTAGCTGTTGCCACCATTTGACATTTGATATTCTCAACGAAATACAAAAATTTAGTTTTATGTTCCTCATCTGATATTCAGAAACAATGCTTTACTGCTGAAAAACAAATTTTCAGATGTTTTAACAGGAACATACTTCAGTACTCCTTTATATTCAAAGATGATAAAATGAAATAATGCGTAAATATAAAACCTTTTAGAAGATTAGGTCAATGATTTCTAAGATTTTTCACCCAATCTCCAAGATAAGGTCTTGAACCATCAGAAGTGCAATTTATGATACAGACTATAGAACGTTGCTAAAGCAGCTAGAGGAAAATCACTCATAAGCTCAGCATTATTTTCAAAAACTGATACAGTAAATAAATTTCATATAATTTGGTTCTGAAATCTTTTAACTTTCTCAGGTGCCTCTATGACAATTTTTTTCTTCTATTTTGGAAACAAAGAGGCAGACAATGGATTGTTCTTCTATGACTATGCAGTAATAAGTGACTTTGAAACATTTTGGAATTTCTGTGTTTTCAGGTATTAGCGGTATAGAGAAAACATGCCCTTTTTCAGCTGAGACTTGTCTCTCCAGCTAAAGAAGAGGTGATAGGCTGTTAATGACAGATGAAGATTTAGTGTTACCAAGAGATTTCACTTCAGCTAAGAGTGAATTCTGTTTCCTGGGTTTGTTACTTGATTTGCTGCTATAATTAAATGATCTGTGTGAATAACTATGGATACTGCAATGATAGTCATTTTCAGTCTAGTTTTTCTTTTTCATATTTCCAAATGTCTTATCTACATAATATTTTCAAGCCCTATAAAGTATTTTCAAGCCTCATAAACCCTTGTGGTTATTTCCCAGGCCTGTGATTTCGCATGTATTGCTCTCATCTAAAAAGTTGACTTACATTAGGTTGTTTTCACTTCATTCCAGGAACCTTAAGTGCCCATTCATACCTCTGCACCATCTTCTCCATTTTGGTAAAATTATTCATCCTGTAGTGAATCAGAGTGATGAACTGATTTGAAGTGGCCGCATTTTCTTACGTAGAATGGGGAATATGAAACTTCCTCCTCAGAAAGCTGTCAGAGCCAAAGGTTATTTTTCTTCAGCAAGATTTCATCCCTTAAAATAATATTTGTGTTCATGCTATCAGCCTCAACCTTTCCCTTACTCTTGTAACACACAGATGAAATATGAGATGTTCCTTAAAAAAAAAAGGAGTGAGAAGGAAAATTCTGGTTATCTTCAAAAAGGAAATACCAATAGTATTCATCTGAGAACGAACTCCAGTACTATTTGGCTTCAATTTCTATTTAGAAAATGCTGAATTTTGTATTTAAGATCATATATGATTTGTATTTAATGTCAAGTAATGTTCACTGGATCAAAATTAATACTATGACAGAAAGAGTATTAATTTTTGAGCTTTAACCTAATATCTATAAATTAAATAAACATTTAATTTATGTTAAACATAAAAATTTTATTTATGTTAAAATGTTTTATTTATGTTTAAATAAGATCAACTAAATTTTCTTAGTCTTTTTATGCTTCTTTTAATATAATGGAATCAAGCAGACATTCCTAATGCACAAAAAATATATGGTTCCATTTTTCATATTTTTTTCTTAACTAAATAAAAACTTAATTTCCTTCTCCAAACATTTCAAAATCTAATTCTGCTTCACTCATTTAGGAAAAGAGCTTCATTGAGGGAAGAGTACTGAGAATTTCACTTGCATTGATGCCAGGATTTTAGACATAAGGTACTATTCTAAGAACTCTGTTACTAAGTAGCAAAACGCGGTTGAATGAGGAAAGAACCCAGATAGATTCACGGCCAGGTAATGGAGAGAATCAAAAGCATGGACTTTTCCCTTCAAACAGTATTACCACAAAAGGTACCGGTCTTCCTTGAAAATTAGCAAAAGGGATAGGTTTTGTGGAAATATCACAGAAAGTATATTTATGATATGCTAGCGAAAATATGAAAGATATGACAGAAGTGTATCAGATCACAGGTGAGATGAAGAGAGTGGTTTAGGACTGTTTGCTCATTCATTTCATATGAGACCTATCAGGCCTCAGACAAAGATAGTGCTTGAACTGATAGATTCAAGTTACCAAAGCGATCACAACCCACAGCAAAAGAAGAATAAAATTATTCCATCACCTCTCTGGCTGGAGGATTTGAAGACAAGTGGGGACACATTGCTAAGCTTATTCCATCTTAGCAGAGGCAAAAAGCACGTGGGCTGTTCCCGGACTCACATCTCAAAGGGCCTGGCATGTGTGCAGTATTTCACAATGCTGTGCTTTCTGTAGCCTCTGAGCTTCTTATCTCTCTTTCTCCCAGCGTGAAGAATGCCTTTTAAGTTTTTGACAGCATTCTGTTATCTTCTACAGAAATTCCACTTCTCAAGCACGACAGAGGAAAATCAGCAGTAAAAACGTGAGGTTGCCTACATGGATATTCTTAGCTTTCCCAGCTGCAAGGTCACTTTGAGTGAATCTATCATACTCCTCTCCAAATTGTCTATTTTTAACCCTTTCCTCCCAACAGTTAGTATGAATCAAGTTACAAAAGAGTCAAAGAGAGATCTTGACTCTATCAAGTAACTATGTAGTATCTTGACTGAAGGTTTAGTGGATGGCAAAAAATCACGTAAGATACAATGAAACAAGATGAGTGAAACAGAAATCTTCTGCATACTGCTCGTATGTGAAATACTTAACATCAATAAGTGCCTTCTAGTGGCCACTTTTGGTGGCAAGATACATTCAAAATATACTTTTTTCTGATATAAGTTAGTCATATCAACATTCTTATAACTTCTAGAGTAAGATGTTCCATTATAAAATGTTCTGTGGACACAATCAAACTCCTACTTGTCAACATTCAGAATTTCCTTTAGATCATGTCACATAGAATTTTTTTTCATATTCATCATAACAAGTCCTCCTTAACTGGAATTTGGAGTTATTATTTAAAATATGTCTGCTCATATTTGCAATGAAATGCTAAGTTTTGAAATCATTGCTGTTATATACTGACCCATCATCTCATATTTGCCCCTGGAAACCACTCTTCCTTCTCCCATACTAGGTGCACAGCCACTCTCACAGTTCTTATTTGTTTTCAACATGATCAACAAGTTAAAGAGCTTTAGTCTCATTTTTTACATCCTCTTGAGCTGTTTAGAGTGAATAGCAGTGCCCAGCTGTCAGGAAAATATAAATTATTTGGACAATTTTTGAGTGTTCTCATCAACCATGACTCTCACCTGAACCTGTGTCATCTCACTTAAGTTTCCTTGGATCTGGACAAATATTGTATGTCTTCATAACCTTTGAAGAAAAATTACTTGTCAAGTTTTGTTCTTCCCTTCATGCCTGCAAAGGAATCTTTCACTTTAAACATTTATTTCATTTTTCAAGAAGTTTTAAAGAGCAGAAATGGTAGTTTTGGTATTGTTACTGTTCTTTTGTGATACCTGATAATGACTCCTCCAGGGACACACCATTGTGAATGCTTTTCCTTTAGCACACTACTATCATATAAAAAGTCTGCATCCTGCCTGTATATTATTATAACGTGGTGCTTACTGAAGCTGCTTTAGTGTTTCAGATCCAAGACAGATTTTGTGACCTGGAGTTATTAGATTTTCTCTCATTTATAAAAACGATGCAGTGCAATTTTAGATGGAAACAGAAAATGGTCTATTACTGATATTTACAGCAAGCAGTAACAATGTGAAAGAAGATACTGCATCACCTAAGGCATGGTTACAATCCATGCTCTTCATCATTTGTACAATACTTGTATAAAAAAGTGTACTGTTCTAAATCATGCTATGCTTTCAATCTTGTAGTCTGGTGGGTCACACTGGAAAAGGCTTGTCAGATCTGCAGAATTAGTATTTTAGTATCCATCACCTGAATAGCTTAGACTACCAGAATACTAACATGTTCTCTTCTAGGCCAAATTTTGTAGGCACTCATAGACAATGTGATGAACATGAAAAGAAAAATCAGAACTGACAGTAATGAACACCATAGCAAACAGCTGCAGCTGCTAAGCAGTGAACAGCCAAATATAACAAATTTATGTTCCATATGTCACAAAACTCTTTCAAGAAAATTTGGGAGCTTAGTATTGTCCCATTGAATCCAGCTCCAAAGAAGTCAAACCTTGATGGTGAATTGCTTAATTGCCCTCACTGGGAATATATGGAATTAGTCAGATTTTCTACAGATGACGCCTTTTAGAAATGAAGCAAAAAAAATCAGATGTTTTCTACTGCACTGAGTGATTGCAGACTCCATGTGGTGCTAATTCAGGAGTACGTCTGTTGATGGATGAGCCTCGTCTGAGTATTAATGGTCACGTGAAGGGCCTGAAAGAGAAAATGAACAAGCAAAATCTTGCCCTAGACATTTATAATGCCTAGAAAACTGATTTGCTAAGTTGGGCTGGAATCACAGAATATTGTACTGAAATCACAGAATCATCAAGCTTGGAAGAGACCTTTAAGATCATCCAGTCCAACCATCAGCACCACCACTGTAACCCCAAAACCACTACACCGTCCCCCAGTGCCAGATCTAGACACCTCCTAAATACCTCCAGGGATGGTGAATCCACCACCACCTTGGGAAACTTATTCCAATGCCTGAACACCGTAACAGTGAAAAATTTTAATCTAGTATCTAATCTGAATCTCCCTCAGTTTGTCTTAAGGCCATTTCCTCTGGACTGGTTTGGTAGAAGAGACCAATCCCCACCTCACTACTGCAGCCCTTTGGGTGATTGTAGACAGCAATGAGGACTCCACTGAACCTCCTTTTCTCCAGGCTAAACAACCCCAGCTCCCTCAACCGTTCCTTGCAAGAAATATTTTCTAGACACCTCATGGGGTTTGTTGCCTTCTCTGGACACACTCTAGAACCTCAATATTCTTTTTTAAGTGAGGTGCCCAAAACTGAACACAGCACTCGAGAGTTAGCCCCACCAATGCCAAGTACAGGAAAAAAATTAATTTAAAAAATTGTTGGAAAACTCATTTATTACCACAGAGTGAGCCATAGTTCTCTTTGGTCAGAGAGAAAAATTGGACTTTGCCTGAACATCATGACAGTTGTACATTCTATTTACAAAATAGACAACAGCACATCACTATAAATTAATACTATGTCTGTTAGCAGGCATTGCAGACAACTGAAAATTGCATTCTTTTTAACAACTACCAGAAATAAATACAGCATTCCTCTTAGAGAAATCGCCTCACCAGTTCATTGAGCCATGTTTTTTTGAATTCTGCATCCATTTTAGATCAATTATAATGTCTAAATGTGTTTGATTCTGTCAGATCAAATCCCAATTGTAAACTAATCCTAAACTATATTCTATTTTCATTGCTATGGCTGTACTACTCAATGAAACAGAACAAGACATACATCTGAGTGGTGACCTATGGCCTTTTATACTGTGACACTGTTAGCACTTGCGGGTTTTTTTCAATTGGGCCAGGTAATTTTCCAGGCAGGGCACGGGACAAAAAATGTGCCAGGGACCAATTATGTATGTGGATACAGACTCCCTGTTCTGCACCATGAGAGTATTCAGCTGTGTGCACACAAGCCATGCCATGCCACATCATCCCAAGGCAACAGAAAGGCCCTTGAATATTTTATTTTATCAACAAAGACATACTGTTATGAACTGTTTTTACCACAAAAATTTCCACCATCAGGAGCGAAGTACAGGCTGGGTAGCTTATTAATTTTGAATACAATGTCAATATAATTTTGAAGATAAATTTTCTTCTTTTCAATCCTGAACTAACCACCATCTCTGTAGTGGAAGTTTCGGCTTTTCCGTATACCTGCATCTCAGTGTTACTTTTGACTCTCCTTTTGCACTTCGACATTTCTCCTAGTGTCTCCACCAGTATTGCCTCCCTAATCCTCTATTCCCTCTTCTGTACATTGTTGGAACATTTAGTTCTACAGCAAGTCAGCAGAATTTTCAGGAACTTGCCACTCCATACCATGCCCGGCTATTCAGTATAATCATTACAAGAATTACCACACCAACTAAACCTTTTTTTGACTCTGAGTGGGCTTGGCACTATGGTACATACTGAGTGAAAATGTTTTGCTTTGTTAAATACAGGCCTGAAATACCTGTGCCATTGTATTTAATACCATTGTAACTGTTGATACACATAAGGAAAATGAAAATAAGAAATTTCTCTTACAGTTCTGAGGTATAAATGATGCCATGGACCATGGTGTCCCATGGCAGTTTTTGTAAGTCTGTTCCCTGAGGCAGGGGCTAATCTCAAATACAGGAGCTGGTCTTCCTTGACAGATCTATGAAAAGTACAACTGTACTTTTACAAGCCTGTTATTCCCCAGTACACAGACTTAGCCAGCAACGGCCCAAGAGCCATGGAATCTGGGATACAAGAGTGTGTTTATGGTATCATCATCAGAAGTCAGTTGTAGTGGGGTCCTCTTCTTTTGCTGGTGCTCTTCTCAGATATGATTGCCTACCCATACATGAACCGGTTCACAGTGGTATTAGCAAGCAATCCAGAAATTTGAAAATTCAAAATTAAATTATCAAAATTGAAAAATTACCTTACAATTATCTTAGATGGTTAAAGGCAGTTGGACATTAATATGTTCAGCTGTTGTGAAAATAAAAAAGTCACAGTAAATACCGTTTGGTTTTTTTAATCTATCCCCTCATGAATAATAAACAAGGCAAAATTCAGTTTATTTTGTCCCTATCTGTATTTTCATATATTTACAGTAAAAGAAGTAATTTTTTACCATGTTGTCTGTGAAGTTTTCTGTATTCTTAAAAGATCAGGCAAACTTATTTCCTAGAGTTACAGCAAAGTGAAATTTTGTAAGTTACACTGAGCTCTAGTTCACAGTGAATCTAGGGTGATGGTATTCTAGCTTCATTATCCTGTCATGTTTCATTCAGTAAGAAAATATTCATGTCATATTTCCTTTGAGCTATTTTGGTACACATTTCTTCTTCACTATCCTTTTTCATTCTTGAGAGAGAAAGATTAAAAAAACCCAACTCTATTTAATCTTATTATATTCTTCCCTTGCCATTTGAACTCGATCTCATCTCAAATATTTTAGTATTTAGGTGCCGATGTTGCTTGTTATATGCTCACTTGTTGCATTATTTTCAGCACCACAACTGTGTTCATTGTTAAATTTAAAAAACTATTTAAATTAGCTTGTCATTCCTACTATTTTTGCAGTTCTACATGAATGACCAGTTTTCATACTGAGCATGACAATATCTAAATCTAAATGCCTATAGGTTTTGTGCTCAGACTACTAGTCAAATTAAGTTCAGGAAATTTATCTTCTCAGTGTGAAACAAGACCCATCTCTATAGTACTTAAATTTTGCTTGCAATAAAAGCTTATTTCAACTTGCTCTTCTGACAATATCAGAACTACTTTAAATGTATGTAGTCAAGCTCATTTATGTATATATAAAGATATGTACATATATATAAATACTTCACACTTTTTAAAGTTTTTATGTCCATGTGAGAGAGGAAAAATATGAAAGAGAATGAGCAGAAGTGCCACACTAGCTTACATGATTATTTACATATTACAAAAAACCCCAAATTTTGAATCATTGATTGGAGGACTCCACTGGAATTTAGAAAACTCAAGCATCACTCCTAGTTCTGTCAGTGATCATGGGATCTTCAATGGCCCAGTGAATAGCAATCCTGTAAGCTTGAAAAGTTTGCCTTAACCTTTAAGCACTGCTGCATTCCTATCTTCAAAATAAAAACAATTATACACACAAAATAATGTTGAGAATACCTTGTATTAACATGCGAAACATATCAGTATCTTCATAGTTATTTGTTACTCCCGTGTTGTTTTCCTCAGCTATGTGAAAAGTAAAATGTTCTTTTTGGCTGGATGCATTAGAACCAGATCCATCAACTTGACGTCAAAGGAGAATTGCCTGGCTTGTGGAATCACTGTCCATTCTAAAATAGTTTCATCTTTATATGAATGTTTTTTCTCTTACTGAACTATTCTAGAAGTAAAATTTAATTATCTCTTCCTCCACTGAATGTCTTAAGCTTCCAGAGCCATGCCTTCATTGGTGTCTAACCAGTCCTGGTGTCTGTGTACATGGGCACAGCCACAGCAAGGAGGGTCTATCTGTGCCTCCCCTAGTGCCGGTTGAGGGCACTAAGAAACTGTGTGTCCTTCACCAGCCTCTCTGGTGTCAGGGGCCAGACAGCGATGGAAGCTGAGAGCTGTGCAGACCTCCTAGCCTTGGTACAGCCAAAGCCGTGGGACAGATAAAGCTCAAGGCAAGAAGAGGAAGCAAAGACAGAATGAAGAGGATGCCACGACCTGACCACTTTAGCGTAACGAAGATGTGAACAAGGTCACCGCTGGCGCAAGGGGGGTGTCTGCAAGGACTCAATAGTGTTGCTATGGGAACAAGGACAAGGTGGGGGTCTAAGTAGAAAAAATTGTCGGAAAGTTAGAGAACTATTAATGCTGATAACTACTGTAATAAACTGGCTTTGCTTGCTGCTTTGCAGGCATCCAGCAGGGCCTGTGTCTTTTCTCAATCTCCACATTCTGGGGCCTCCCTCTTTCCCTTGTCCATGGGCTCTGGAGCCTCATTTCAGCTTGGCCTTCATCCCTTGGTTGTGTGTGCGTGTGTGTGTGTGTGTGTGTGTATGCTGGTCCCATCACCTGCTGTTCCTGGCTGGATTTGATGCAGGAAACCAGATCCCACTCACTTTTTACACTGTATTTTCTTACTTAAAAATTTTGTATATTTCTTTTCCAACTTTATTGACACTTTTTGGGTTGATGCAGTGTTTTTTCTTGCTGTGATACATGCATACTTTATAAACAAGAACAAGACACAGTGGGTCAGAATATCCAGATGCAAAAGGCTGCCATATTTAGCTGAATAAATAAGTTGAACACAATGGGAACATATATTGCTGGGGTTTTTTTGATAATTCAGCTTATGTTGTCGCAAACCAGGCATATAAGTGAAAATGTTGTGTGAGGTGCCAATGGATCCGTTTTTTTAAGGAGTATATACCCTTTCTTTCTTTTCAAACTTGTGTATTTTCCCTCCTGCTTGCTACTTATAATAGACAAGAGGATAGGAAGTTTAACAGTGAATGGATGGTGAGTCATTGAAGGTGGATAACAAGATACAGTAAAACATCCTGGTTTTAACACAGTAAGAAAGAATAATAAACATATTAAATATACTGTATGAGGTCTACAGTGCACATAAATCAGTTTTTGATGTAACTTTTTGGCATATTACCATCTAGCTTGTTTACGTGAAATGAAAATGCTCATTTGAAAGATAAAGGAAATACAAAATAGGGCAATATGACCTAAGGAATTATATCTTTAGTTTTCAAGTTTTAAGCAGAAGGAAAACAAAGCTGCAGATTTTGTCCCAACAATGATAAATTACAAAGTAGGACAGTTTCTCATGTCAAAGTTCTAAGAAGGCTGTATGGATAATGGATACAGTGCCCATGCAGATTAATTTGAATGTAAATTTAATTTCATACACAATTAAGAAGTGAAATTTTCCTAAACTATATCCCTCATCTGTCACAGAAGACAGTCTTTAAGGAGTCACCTTTATAAATTTAAAATGCCATATTAGGATCAGTGGGTAGATTTCCTCTCTCTAACATTCCTCACTCCATTATTGACAAAACCAATAGTGCCTTTCTGGGGCTATCTGAAAAAAAGAAATTAGTTAATATCAATATCATAAGCTATAAAAATTCTTTTCCTGTTTGCTTTTCTTAATGTGGTTTTTCTACTTTTGGAAAAGCTTTTGCATTCTCAACTGAAAAGACTGGCCATAATAAAACAGAGAAGAAAAAGAGAGAGAGAATTTCTGGTTAGGTATCAAAATAAAACAATTATCAGTTAATGTTTTGATTCTAAATAATTAAAACAGTGTCCCTGGCAGAAATCCATCAGTCCAAGGCAAAAAGAATATCTCACCGAGAAACAAGAGTATCGACAGAAAAAAACCAATTCAAGTGCCAAAGAATGCTGAAGATCTACATCAAGTTATAAATAGAACAATTCTGAAATAGCATCCTGTACCTGGTATCCTAAGGGTTAAATCTCTTTACGAAGTTGTCACGGTTATAGAAGTTTAGCACTACGTGACTGCTATTCTACTCCCGTCTATGGAATGATAAATTGTTAATTCCCAGTAGCTGCCCAGTGCACACCCAAGCCATCTGGCTACAGGCTGGATGTTAAATGAGAAGATCTAACCCCCATGAGGTGGGATAGTGTTTCTTTATGTTCATCATGAGGGCTCACCTCTGCTAATGGTCCATCACGAACTGAATGAATAGGCAGCTACAATGACCATATAAGACTCCAAAAATATCCTATGACTCATAGGACTACATCATTCCATTCTGAAACTTCTTGCTGGTGGGGGGGGGGCAGGGTTTGGTACCACGTGAACCTGACCATGTATTACCCCAATATTTGGGGATTTGGGACACCAGCACCACTGGACTGACTCAGAGGAGGACCAGACCTTCCATAGGACCACTGTTTTAGGCATGACTGCAACCATCACTTCAGGACTGCAACAACCACTTAATCGGACTGTGACCCCGACCGTGATCAACAGGGGCCAGCTTGTACTCTGACTTTGTGGGTTTGAGCCAGTTTTTCTGTATCATTGCATTTATTGCAATATTTCTATTGAATTGTAACTCTGACCTGAAATCTCTTTCGAAGTGTTTGTGTGGGTTTAATTTCTCCCACTGGTTTACTTGTAAACCAGCATAGAATTAATTGCCAAACTCATTGGGTTTGGAAACTTTTTATATATGCTAGATATTCCTCTCAAATCTTGCTAGGGTGTTTCTGACATTTATGGATTAGGAAATCAGAATCCACAAAATTTTCATTCAGAGGTAGAAAAAGTTGTTTCCCCTTTTTGTTTTTTTCTTTTCAATCAAAGTTTATTCTGCATAGGATCAAGTAGGCAAAATTATTTCTTTCTTAAGAAGCAGAAAAACCAGAAATAGTGTGGCCAGCAGGACTAGGGAAGTCATCATTCCTCTGTACTCATCAGTGGTGAGGTCACATCTCTCATATTTGTATTCATGGGTCCTTCACCATAAGAAAGACATTGAGATACTGAAGTGACTCCAGAGACGGGCAACGGAGGTGGTGAATGTACTGGAGTACAGGTCTTATGAGCAACAGCTGAGGCAACTGGGGTTGTTTAGTCTGGAGAAAAGGAGGCTCAGGGGAGACCTTATTGCTCCTGCAACTACGTGAAAGGAGGTTGTAGCCAAGTGTGGGTCAGCCTCTTCTCCCAGGCAACTGGCAAGAGGACAAGAGGACATAGTCTCAAGCTGTGCCAAAGGAAGTTCACGTCAAACATCAGGAAGAATTTCTTCACTGAAAAGGTGGTTAAGCTTTGGAACAGGCTGTCCAGGGTTGTGGTGGGGTCACCATCCATAAAACTATTTGAGAAATGTCTAGATATGGTACTTAGTGCTATGGTTTAATTGACATGGTGGTGTTTCGTCAAAGGTTGGACTTGATGATCTCAAAGACCTTTTCCAACCTTAATGATTCAATCCTATGATTCTATAAAAAATATAATATTTAGAAAGCTCAGAACTTCAGAATTATACTAGATAAAGGAACAAAAGATTGCTTAAGTTTTGTTTTACTTTGTTTTGTTTCAAAAGCACACCTTTTCCCACACTGCAACAGAGTGTTCAGATACACAAAGTAGTGAAAGGCATAAAAGAACCCTACATGACCCACACAGGTAATAAATCATTCTGCTCTTTCAGTAGACTGAGCCTGTGTCACTTCTTCAAATTGTCTTGTGCGTTCACTGCAACACGCCATCACTATTTCTTTCTACCTGGATGGTGTTTCAGGCAGATAGCCCCCTTTAAACCTCAGCCTTAGCTAATCACTGAAGACATCAAGCAGCTGCATACTCAATGTCAACTGAAATAGAGCCACAGAGTGAAGTGCCATTAGTGAATATCTGGCACTAACAGAGAAGCTATTTTAATATCTCTGCTAGTGAACACATATAGACACATCAGTTTTTCTCCCTTCACACTATACTGTCACACCAACTCTTCTCCAAGAACTCTATCCACGTTTTGCACACTGAATATTTTGTTTCTCACAGCTACTTATTACCAAATACTTTATGGGATATTGTTAGCAATTCACTTTTCTTTACTGAGAGTACAATATTATTCTTCCCTATTTGATTGCTTTTCATTTATTGCTTTAGTCATTCTGATTTTTGGAGGGAGCTAGGGGTGGAGAGAAAGGAAGAAAAGAAGATTATTTTTTCCTGCTTGCTTTTTCTTTAATTTAGATGGTTCTCTTGATCACTACACATCGGGTTTGTCACTATGAATATCAGTCTTCAGCATCACACTGTTAGGCAACACATTTATTTGAGTTCCAATCTTTTCAGGGTTTCCATAGTAACTGCTGCTTAGTACAGACCCCTTGATTAAACAAAGCCTCTGTAGCTCTGAAAAACTGACAGATATGGATTCTGTTTTATTATTTAAAGTGTATAAATGTATAGACATACATATATAAAAATCTGTATGTATACATATAACAATGTTATAATGACAGCGTATATTATATGCATATACATATACATAATATTATAAAAATATTAACTGTGTCTAGAACATTGTGATAAATGTACCATATATTAGAACTAAAAATAAAGAATAAAAGTACAAAGTATACAAAACTATTCATTATAAAGACCTATCCACCACAAAAAGGAAGACACAAGTTCAAGAGAAGTTGAATCATTTTCTACTAGAAGTTCAATAGCTGTGCTAGTCACTTGTCACTGAGTCTGCTGTTATTCATAATAGTTACTGGCAAGAGAGTTCCAGCTATCTAATATGCCCACACATAACTGAAAGAAAGCAACTGTGGACTTTATCTAACTAATTTATGTCATACATGAAATAAATTGACAAATGTCAGTTCAATTATTTGTGCTGCCACCAGGATACCTGTTGTATCAGATTCCCCTGTTGATTGCCTTAAAACACAGCTGTTGTAAAAGGGGCATTGAGATAAAAATACTCTCTTGGTCTGGTCAACAGAAAACATAATCAAAATAGTGCATCAACCCTTAATGCACTCACTCATGCAATATTTTGTGTAGTTCAATTCTCGCCCTGCAAAAGGGAAAGACAAATTAAATATGGGAACTAAGAATATCAGAAATGTCAGAAATGGTGCAGATCTAGAGTTACTCAGCCCAGCCTCTCAAAGATACTAGTGAGGGGAAATATTACAGTTGTCTATAAAATCTACGGGTCATCCAGTGAAATGAGTAGGAAGCAAATTTAAAACCAAGTAATAAGTTCCCTGCCATACTTTTTGTGATACAGGCCAGGATGCCATTGGCCTTCTTGGCCACCTGGGCACACACTGGCTCATGTTCAGCTGCTGTAGACCAGCATCGCCAGGTTCTTTTCTGCTGGGAGGATTTCCAGCCACTCTTCCCCCAGGCTGTAGCTCTGCAAGGGGTTGTTGTGATCCAAGTTCAGAATTCGGCATGTCCCCTTATTGAACTTCATATGGTTGGCGATTGCCCAATCCTCTAATTTTTTGCCATCTCTCTGCAGGGCCCCTGTGCCTTTGAGGGACTCAACCGCTCCTTCCAGTTTTGTATCATCTGTGAGCTTGCTCAGTATCCCTTCCAGTCCTGCATGTAAGTCATTTATGAAGATGTGGAAGAGAAATGGGCTGAGGATGGAGTCCTGTGGAACCGCACTAGTGACCAGATGGGTGACGAGGTCACCAGTCTGATGTGACCTTAGTCACTATAACCTTTTGCACCTGACCTGTGAGCCAGTCACTCACCCATCACTTGAAGTGTTTATCCAGCTGTGTGCTGGACATTTTGTCCAGAAGGATACTGAGACAGACAATATTGAAAGCTTTGCTGAAATCCAAAAAGATTACATCAAGTGATTTCTCTTGATCAACTATTTGGGTTGCCTTGTCATAAAAGGAAATCAGGTTTGATAAGCAGGACTTTCCTCTCATGAAGCTGTGCTGGCTGTGACCAACGACTGCGTTGTCTTTCTGGTGTTTTTCGATACCTCCCAGAATAACCTTCCCCATAACTTTACCAGGCACTGAAGTGAGAGTGACAGGCCTGTAGTTTCCAGGGTCCTTCTTCTTGCCGTTCTTGAAAAGCAAGACAATGTTCACCAGTTTCCAGTCAGGTGGGACCTCTCCAGATTCCCAAGACCCCTCAAAAATCATCGAGAGGTGTTTTGCCATGACATCAGCCAGCTCTTTGAGGATTCTTGGATTAATCCCATCAGGCCCCATAGATTTATTGGGACCCAGGTGAAGCAGCAGATCCTGCATAATTTCAGAGTTGCCTGGGAGTTGAACATACTTAATTACATGTCTTCTGCTTAATGCTTTTTTCTGTTGAGCAAATTCAACAAAAATCAAATAGGAAAAGCATCAAAAATACAGTGTCAACACATTAACCATCAGCTTAGTGAATAGAAATTAGATGTTCTGAAGCATTCTGCCATGGTATTCAATGTATTAGTAATGGAAATTGCCCTAACATATTTTCATATTTTTCATATTTGCTAATATCAGCCAGTTATGAAATAGAAAATTCGACTTTTGTCAGTCACATTGATCTTTCAAATTGGTTTAATACATGCAAGGAATTTACCCAGTATTTGTTGAGCTGGACAAGAAAGCTAACAGTGAACATGTAAGTTCATAAATGGCTTATCAGATCACATTTCCTATTTTTGTTTTCTGTGGGAAATCATTGAATTGGAATTCAAGCAATTTCACACTTGAAAGAAAATATTTTTATTTACAACACTAAACTGAACAAAATAATAGATACACCATCTCAGAGAAGTTCATAGTATAATCAGAACCTATCAGATCATAATACAAGTAGCATAATCAGATCAGTAATACACTGAACTTGCTTAAGAGTAATTTTTGTACTTTTTCTTCCATTTTGAATGAAGAGCAATGTGCTGCCTGCATCTTTTATTTGTTAAATAGCTAATTATATTTTGAAATTATGACCAAGTACAAGCAATCATAACTGTTTCATTCAACTTATAACTTTAATGGCAATGGATTCTACTAGAAAGCAGAAAGAAGAGTGTCTCTGAGTATCTTTTCATGACATGTTGGAAAACTTTCTGAAAAAAAATTATAGGACAAATAAGGAAAAGAAGATTAAAAAAATGGGGAGTTTATATTAAAAAAAAAATTAATTTTCTATTTTTGGAACCTATAGAAATGAACAAACTCCAAGACCTGTTAATGAGATTTGTTGTTACTGAATCTAGCAAAGGATTCTAAATATTATCCTGCCATGATTTTAAGCCCAGCTGAAAATAAAGTACCACGCAGCCCCTTGCTCAACCTCCCCTTTATTTCCCCCCAGCCCCAGGGGAATGGGGAAGAAAATCAAAGTAAAACTTGTATAAGAGATAAGAACAGTTTAATAATTGAAAATAAAGTAAAATACATTAATAATGGTAAATGGTAAAAATAATGATAATAAAATGGGTAAAACAAGTGATGCACAATGCAGTTGCTCACCGACCACTGACCCACGCCAGATGCCTCTTCCCAAACCCAGATCGGCTATGCTTCCAGGTAACTCCCCCCAGTTTATATATTAGGCATGACTTTCTGTTGTGTGGAATATCCCTTTGGCCAGTTTGGGAAGAGCATGAAGCAAAATAAAAAAAAGGATGAAGACGACTTAGGAAAAGCCCAATACACCAGTGTGTCATCAACACCATTCTCATTCCAAATCCAAAGCACAGCACTGTAACAGACACTGAGAAAAAATTAACTCTATACCAGTTGAAACCAGGACAAATTTTGCCAGTTCTCAAACTTTGAAAGTAGTACTTCACATTGAAGGAAACTCCTGAAACAAGCTAAGCTTCGTATATCAAGTATCTGGGTTATTCAGGGTTTTTTTGAGCTAAATTGATTTTCTGACGAGCTATATTAAAATAAAGATTCTAAAATCAAGATTCAGGTCTTCAAAATTGCCCTTTTCGAAATGTGAAATGGCCTAATTTCTGCAGTCCTCATATCATTTATCACTAAAATTCCCTAGGAATCTGAAATTTTACTTGTATTTGTACCCACAGCATTTCAAGCCGTGATATAACAACACATGGGGCTGCAACAGCAAAACAACCTCACAGAGTCCCATTCACCTACCTCCTGAAAGGACTAGTCACTTGTTTCTGCACAGTCTGTTGCACATTTATATACAGAAATATGATCAACTTCTTGAGTTGATTTCCAGTGTGTCTTTAGTATCACGTTGACACAGCTGAGAAAATGGTATGTTGCTTTACAGATGTGAATGCCTGACCCTGATCAGGCAGTTTTGATGGAATTATATAAAAAAATATTTGCTGATTTTTTCAGCCTGTAAAATCTGTGGGCCCATACATTTTATAGGCTCAACAATTCAGCAGAAGTTCATAACTAAAGCTGGATGGATTGACTCTGTATGCAAGTGGCTAGAGGGAGGACTGGATTATATAATGGATTCTCTCCCCAAGCCAAAAATTGGACGTGTATTTTTCACAGAGTCTTATTCACACAAAATTTATAATCAGGCTGCGGAACAAATATTGGACAGTCATGTCCCCATGTTTTAGAGGATTACTGTAGCTACTAGACACTGTCATGTTTGGCCTTGTTCTCTTTCTCTGGCCAAATTAGTTTTCAGCCTTTTATTCAAAGTAAAACAAGTTCAGTCAAAATCTCTATCCTTTCCATAATAGGTAACTTAAAGATGAAAAAACTTCCAGTAAAATGAGACTGAACTGTAGTTTTTCAGTCGCACCAGAAGGCAGAATTATCAGCAGATCTTCTACATCACAGATAAGTCTTCTATCTACTAATTCATTGCTTAAAATTTATCTTCAAAAAAAAAAAAAACCCAGTTTAAAGATACCTTAGCATAGTTATACAAAACAGACCCTGAGTGCCCACTTAGAGAGTTTTCTTCAGTTTGAATCACAATGTCTCCAAAAATCATGTTACGCTAGATCAATATTAAAGAGACAAGATGTACACCTTTACTTGAGCCGGCTTCCAGCACTGTAAACAGTTCTGAGGCAGCCAATTTCTCCCATGCAGTTTAGACATTTAATTAAGGTATTGACTTTGGGGTGTCTGCATTCATGACTGCAATGCTTTATTTTTGGATGTATGCAGAAAACACTAAGTATTCTAGCAAACATGTAGCTAAGTATCTTCTTAGGATACTTGGCAGTGTCTAGTCATACACTACCCTAAAATTCTTACTAGCTGTAGAAATATCTGTTCTCTCTTTTACAAAATTCTTCCTTTCATTCTCCTACTTCCTGTAAAAATGTTTGATTCTTCAAAATTTTGTAAATAATATCCTTAAAAAGAACAAAAGAAGAAAACACCCTCCAACTATCCATTGCAGCTGATTTCTAGTTCTCTACTTTTTCTTTACACTAGAAGCATTTTTGTAAATTAATTACATAGCAAAGCAATCTTCCATAAAGCTACCCAAGCTGTCTGTAAGCATTTCTGTAAGCATTTTCTGCTGGCTATTACTTTGCAGATCTATTCCTGGTAGTGTAAATCCTGATTACTATAGCTTGCTTCTTAGAAGACATCATGTATTGTTCTGTTAATATCGTCAAGGATCTCTCCACACTCAGTTTCATGTAGATTACTAAAACCTTACATTAAGAAATTAAATTAATAAAATTGTGCACCAACACATTTTATTTTCTGTCTTTAAACAAATATTCATATTTGGAATCAGTTGTGCGAGTCCTGCTCTACAGTTAAAAGAAGTGAAACATGTCTATGTCATTCTTGTCACAGGTAAGTCTCAAACTGAGCAATGAAAAATAGGGTTGCATTAGCCTGGGGGGAAAGTGCTAGATAAAGAGAAAAAGATGGCAACAAAATAATGACAAGATGGTAGCAGAAGTGAAGAAACAAGGTGCTGTTGAAATTTATCACAGCAGAGTGGAGAATTAAGGCATCACGCAGCAGAAATATAGACATGGTAGTGTCAGGGCGCAGCAAGGACAGATTCTTGTCAAAGGAAGGCCAATTGGGAGCCAAGGGTCTCAAGAAGTCAGGCAGGAGCAGTGTCCTCCCCACCTAAGGATGCAGTCCCACAGCGTTTGAGCAAAGATAACATGTCTGGAGACAGGAATCTGTATCAGAAACAGTCCAGTAATAGTCAGGCAAGTCCACAGTGGCAAGGCAGGACTAAGATCAAGCTGTGAGTCACATCAGCAAGCCAAAATTACAAAATCAGCAAGGTACATGGACAGGCATAGGGACACACAGATCACAGCTCAGAGAAAGAATAAGGGTGATAGTCTGAGTTAAATACACCTCCCAAGGGAGGTAATGAGATTCTAGAAGAGTTTTATCAGTGTTCTCACACAGCTGTATCCACCACAGTCTGATCCCAGGTTGCACTGCTAAATCTCATCAAGATGACCTTGATCCCAGCACAAACTCCTGGGAAGAGATGAAAGAGGTGACAAAGACAGTTGCTGAACTTAGAGCCCTGACAACCAAACTTTCATGGTTTTGAAGGCAAATAATAGAAGGTAAGAGGAGGATAGTTTGTGATAAAGAGTGAAGGCATAGGAAGGTAATAGTAGGGCTAGTGTTATTTCAAAAATAGAGTGGTCAAACTTAAAAAGTAGTAATAAAAGCTGAAATCCTTAAACTATAAAGACAGGAAAAAAGACAAGCTAATTTATTTTATTTTTAGATCCTGTCTTATCTGCTTACATTACTGTTGTGTGGTTAATTTTAGACACCTGTCAGACCTGCTTTACAAGTGGAGAAAAAATTAAAAAAAGATAACTCCAACATACATTGGGGTTTACATATATGCTATGTGAGAAAAGTGGTATAGTGGTTTTGAGATGTGTAAGTGCTCCAGTTAGGTACAAGAAAGATAATGCTGATAATCTCACACAGACAAGAAGTTAAGAGCAACATGGAAGGAGTTCAGGAACATAGTGGCTGTAACACATCACTATTTCAGTTATAAACGAAAGTTGCAAATAAGTAGAGAATTAGAGAAGTTTATACACCTAAATGCCTACATAGCCTATTCACGTTCAGGTCAAGTGTTCAGGCTTTCTGCAAAGAAAATGAATTTCACCAAAGAGGCCAGCTTAATCTGGAGATGTAAATCAGGTCTGTACATAGGACCATGGTTCAGAAACTCATGACTTGTTAGTCTTAATCCCATATTCAAATTGGTAGTTCATATGTTATACAAATACATTAGTAATTATTTTTTCATTTGTACATGTAGTAAATTAACGACATTATTTAAAACTGAGTTCTTTTTCCTTCTTATCTTCTCTTTTTCTTTTTCTCTTTCCTTCTTATCCTTTTTTTTCTTATGTTTATCTTAATTACCCAGTTTCCCTGGATTTCTACTTCTCTAAGACAGCAAAGAAGCAGCAGTTTAATATCTTTCTTTTCCTCTGCATCAGGAAGAAATTCTTATGATGAGTAAATACTGGAGTTTAACAAAATTCAGATACTCATTTAAAGAATTACTTTCTACTTTATTTTCCCTTACCTCCTGCCAATCAGTCATGAACTGCTGCTCCCTAATTGCTTTTAAAATGTATGTAGATATTGATTTTAAAATTAAATGGGGACCTGAGTCTCTTACTAAGTTTATTTACAATTTAAGGAACTGTTCAACATGAATAAGTGTATTAGAACCAGACTTTAGAGAATTAGAGGTTTCTTTTTTATTTCTTGATCAATTATGATCAAGAAATAAAATGTAACTTCTGTTATATGTGTAACTTTCTCATTTTATTTTGTCAACAAAAAACCTAGTTTGTAGGAAAAAAACTAGCAAGAGCTTTTAAATGACATTAGAGTGTGATTATATACTGTACAATCTGCATTATTTACTGTTAGCTTGCATAATTATTGACTAGACAACACTTTTAGACTAGCTTGTGAATCTAATTCATCCCACTAATGCTACTTTTAAAGTTGTAAATGTAGCACAGGTATAACAATGAAAGGCAATGTAGGATAGACAAGGATGTGGGTTTTGTCTAAACATACTATGGGGAAGTTTCACTTTGGTTGCTTTTAAGAGGTTGCCTACATTTCAGTTCTAGCAGACACCAGAATCCAGTGGTCTTGTCTAAATTCTAGTCAGATGAGTTATCATCTTAGTAATAAAAAAGGTGATATAAAACAAATTTCACCAAAGAAGATTTTTAGCAAATGCAGTCATTGTACCTGGTGTTGAGTTTTACCTCTTCAAAACATGATACAAAAGTTCATTATGTTTGTTATTATATAATTGATATTATAAATATAAATAGCATAATACAAAACATCTCCAACGATTCCCTTCAGCTAATCCTGGGCAGAAACCTTACCGTGGTTTTCAGAAACACATACTTTCCAGCCTCTGTGTTACCTGTTCTGACACAAAATTTGAGCTACTAAGTTTTGTGGGAAAAAAACCTCCCTCGGTAGATCTTCATGCAGTTTGTGAAACCCATTTTACCCCCAAACTCAGCTGTTAAGAACCAGTTTATACGATTCCACCAGATTGGTGGAATGGAGTTTAACAAAATTCAGATAGTCATTTAAATAATTCATTTCTACTTTATTTTCCCTTGCCTGTTGCTAATCAATGATTCTCCATTCTGTAATGGAGACCTGACATACTAACTTTCAGAAGCTACATTAAAAACTTCAATTACACTAAAAAAATGCAAAATGAAAAAAAAAGATGCAGCTGAATAGTCACATTCCGATATGGAAATGAGCTCTTAGCCTTAACTAAATGCATTAACTTCAGCACTCGTAAATGATCAAAACTTGCTTGGTAGTTAATATGATATGGAAACACAAATGAGGTGTATTAGGATAACATTAAATATATATGTGTGTGTATATATGGATTTTCCTTTGAACTAAAGTTGTTAGTTATTTGACCATGTTCTGCAGCTTCTTTTTCATTAAATCTTTTCCTTTCAGCTTAAAACCAAAGAAAATCCTGCATAATTTCTTTAATACTATAGAGCTAATGAAGCATTACTAAGAATTTTAATGAAAGTTTTCAAGAAAAGAAATAAATGTAGATTACTTCTGTATATTTGAGGGAAAATAAGTTAATTCCAATAATAGCTTGAATTTAAGATTTGAAAAATATTTTTTTCAGTGTTTTATAATCCCTTTAAAATTGCTTTTAATCTTTTCTCTGTTTACTAGTGAGTCAGAAACTACATTCTGAATTAAAATGATGTGATCTAAGAGCCACCTGCAGAAGTGTCAGCTTTATTAGCATTCTGATATTTTCTTGCTTTAAAGAAATGCTCACATGGAAAATTTACATTACTTACTCTTTGTGGCAAGGGAGGAGGTATAACTTTGTGTACTTGTACACGTGCAGTAATTTTTGAAAGAGCGATAGGACAAAAATCCTGATTCTTAAAACTGAACACAGAAATTACAACAAACTGAGGTATTTTTCCCTTCTCCATCTATTCTAAACAAACTTAAATCAACCGTGTGCTGTTCATCCTTCTGGGAAAGTTACCTGGGAGAAAGGACAGACCTCCATCTAGCTGCAATCTCCTTTCAGGTAGTTGCAGAGAGAGATAAGGTCTCTCCTGAGCCTCCTTTTCTCCAGAATAAATAACTCCATCTCCCTCAGCTGCTACTCATCAGATTTGTGCTCCAGACCCTTCACCAGCTCCATTGTCCTTTTCTGGACATGCTCCAGCTCATTAATTCTTTTTTGGATTTCCACTCCAAAATCCTCCTCGTTTCCAGGTGTCCATTAAAAAAGACAAGAAAAATAACGGCATACCTTTGCAAATTATTCTGTTATACTATTTAATACCTGTATTTATCTAAGCCATCAAAAGAGAGATTTTTCTAGTGGAAAAACATGTAGTTATCTCTGCAAGAAATTAATACTAAAAAATAAGCAACAACTTCACAAAATACTTTTTGTGCTATTCAAGGCTTATAGTATTAAAAATCAATACACAGCAGTTTAATTCTTGTAATTAAATTCACTAGAAAAAATAATGTGATAGCATTTTTTTTAAAGCTGAATTCTGTAGAGCTTTTTATAAAATCCTGTTTTAAGGTGTGATTGTTGTGATCACAAATTTTGAATTGCAACAAATTGACAGTTTCAATTTCAGCCTGCTAAAAATTAAAATGCTGTTTATCTTACTGCTATCTTCTACTTGGTTCTGTCAGCGAGGTACAGTTCTATTAAATTCTTACTTCTGAGACTGAACAGTCTCTCAGGAATCCTGCAGGAATAAACTGATTCTGATGTGAGAAGGCTCACTCATACATTTATGTTACAAATCAACTGCAATTTTGAAATATATCACTAGACTCTCATGGAAAACTTCAGATTCTCTCCTTCAGCAAGAGAAGGCTGCAGAAGCTGTAGAATTGCTCCATATGTTTTAGACATGTAGGCATAAGCAAAAATCAGAAATACACACAGATTAATATAAGACTTAAGCAAAAGAATAAAATGTGGATTTACAGCTATTCAAATTAATAAAAATATTTGAAATTTTAATTAATGTGCAAGAGGTCAAAAATTGTGTCCTCTGTGTGTAATACATCTTATTTTATGAAAGCGTTACTTTCATCACTGCTGTGTATGAACATGCATGCTATATGTTATATCTGAATTGTGTGTAGTGTAGTACGGCTGATATTAAATATACTGATACAGGTTTTACTTCCAAATGTGTGGCTGCAAATGCCATTAATCAAATAAAAAAAAAGGAACATTTTTTTTTTATTGGCATGTGGAGTTACTTTGCCAATTGTTAACTCTACTGCATCTAACACAATTTTCATTATTTCATTGGAGACCGCACACCATTTTTAAATCTGAAAGTTCAAATTAATTCACCAGAACAACACTCAAGATTTCTTCTCATTATTAGAGAAAGAAATCAAAGCTTGTCAAGTCCACAGACACCAGAATAACTAGAATGTCTAATCTGGGACTGTTTTTACTGAATTCTGGATCATGTCCTTACAGTTGAAAAGAAGTTTTGAAATTTTGTGAAGTATTATGCAAAACCAGTTACGAGACAGGCATTTCCCCTCGCTTGGTCTCAATCACCCTCTTCATGATAAAGGGGGAAAGTTACAATAGCTAGCTAAAAACAACCACACTGGTGTGAGGAGTTAGAGAAGCACAATGAACTGTCTCAAACGCCATCAGAGAAGGAAGTCCCTACAAGACAAGCCACCACAACAGGAACTTAAGTACAGATGGCAGAGAGGGAGGTGTTAATACCAGACCTAAATGGAGCTGAGGGTTTGCAATTAGCACACCAGACAAAATCCCTTAATGAAGACTGACGGAAAAACACAGACAGCAACAACAGGAAGATGCCAGACTCGGTGAGGCAGAGCTGGATAACTTACCCAGACAAAAATTCCCACTATGGCTGAGGGAATTTGTGTCTCACCTAAACTGTGAGAAAGGAAGCAGCTGCTTACACTCATGTCATCCCAAGTTCTGGGAACAGCATGTACACCTCTGGATACCTGGGACTTGGACTATATAAAAGCTGTACTTCCAAAAGAACACTTTAGGACCCTCACCACTGAGCAGACCAGGGTGAAGAAGGACTAGTGTCCCATCACAGGATTCCATGTGGTTATGATATCTTCACTTAGTCTCTCTCTCTCACTCTCTTTCTCTCCCCCCACACTCCTCCCATCTCTGTCTCTACTTCACATTTACCATTAAATAAAATCAGTACTATTGACTCTGGCATATGGTCTTACTTGCACCTTAATTCAGGCAGAGGCATCTCTTAATAATTGGATTCTAACAACTGGTCACAGGAATTGCTGTCCAGCAAGCAAGGTTGGTATATGCAGAGGTTTTGTAGAGTTGGATATTAACACTTTGATCAGGACTTTCAAGTATGAAGGAACAGAGAAAGTGAGAGAGGAAGGTAATGAACTCTACAAGCATATGCGTGTCATACTTTAAGCTAGTATCTGCGTATGGTCTCAAAATCTACAGGATAAAGTATATTTGCTGATGATATTATATCCTTGAGGCTGCAACACTACATAACTGCTGTAGAATTAATTATGAAAAGATAAGAGGTTTAGCTTACATTTTAAACAAATTTAAAATGAAATGGCTGCAATATATTGAAGAACTATGGGGGTAGTAACGCCTCCCTTTTTAAGTGGCTTGGATTCCATATCACATCATGCATTTGCACAGCTAGAGAGTCTCCCTTTGTTTGGACCCTCGTGTCATTCTGTAACTAAATTTTTTTGGCATTGAAGACAAACTCATATGGAAACTCCATGTAGCATAGCTGCATTTCATCTATTTGTCATGTTTCTGCTTCAGAGAATACTTCTTCATCCTGTGGTGTACGATTCCTTGATAGTTTTTGAACAGCTGTCAAGTAAAATTTTATTTCTAGATATTTCCTTCGCCTTCCAAATCAACTGTTGATTCCCACCTAGTGGGAGAAGTATATGAAATATCTCATACTCTCAGTTATGTAGAATCAACAAAGTCATCCACCCAGCTGGTCTACTGGTACCCATGGCCAGCAATTGGAACTCGGACTTATATTATTGGCAGCACGTGTCAAATCACAGGGCAGAATCAAATTAGGTAATGAAAGAACAAACCATGCTGTGGTACTAAACATACATATCTGTAAAGAAAAATTCAGCAGTAAGCAGTGGGATTCTGCCTAACATCAGCAGAAACTTCTGAAGTTTAAACGCATCCAAAAAAAGAATAATAATAACAGTGATAACAATAACAATAATAGCTAAATGAAACAAGACAATCAATGGGAGTGAATAAGAAATGACAGCGGACAACAGTAAATCAAAGTATCAGCTAACTGGCAGACTTGAAAGTGTTGGATGCAATGATGACCCAATAGTCAAATTAAGAAATGTCCTAAAGGGGAAATGAATTCAAACTATGACTCTAAAATCTCACTTATTTCTTGAAGAGAAACTAAGTATTCACAAGGAAGGTTTAAATGCATGCCTGAACAAGACAAACAAGTACAATTCTTGGAAGGTTAACAGATGAGAGGGCCTGAGAAGATGAGGAAAAATTAATTGAATGATTCTTACTGTCCTGTACTCCCTAGGTTGTTATTCATAGACAAGAGGATACTAACACAAGCTTTTTGAAAGATAATTTTTTGTCTCTCCTTGTTGAAAAACAAATTTAAAAAGTTATATATCAGAAGCAATCAAAGCAAAGAGCAAACAAACTACACTTTAGGTGAAATTCATAGTCCCGTATTCATTTTCTTCACAAAATCATAACTTGCATGTCTGAATTTTTATTAGGAATAAGAAACAATCAAACATATAAGAATATATGTAATATATGTTAAATAGGTCTTACTCTTTATCTAAAAGGTGTAAACACTGTGAATAGCTTGTAAGAACAGTTTTGTACAACATGATCAAAATAGAAAACAGTCATGCCTGAACTCTAATAGGCAGGTAAATATGCATACATATATATCTATAAGAATACATGAATATACATATATTCTCACTGAAATAAAATCTGGGTATTGTTCTGCTAATTATAAAGAGACTGTAATAATATAAAGCCACTATATAAATATAACTTAATTGCCAGTATTACTATATAGTATGCAACTTTCTGGGTATATGGAAAGAGAGAGAATATAGAGGAAAATAGTTTAAATAGGCTTTAATAATAGCTTTGTTAACTAATTATTTCTTTAATCAATGCAATTGGTTAAGGCCCATGTCCGTGAAGACATCTTATGAATGGGTACACACTTAAAACCTCCATGGATCATGCCTGAATTTCATCTATAATTGTCATATTTCTTCTTCAAAAATTATGACTATATTGATAGCTTCTGAACAGATGTCATGTAGAGTTTTATTAGAAATTTGCTTTTTCTGCCAAATTATCTATTCTTTTCTCCTCTAGATTCAATACTTTCTGTCAGTCTTTTGCTCTGCAACAGCTGGGCCCAGCTGCTGAAAATCTACAATTTTCTAACCATACATGAGGGAGGAAGCAAAAGAGAGTATCCTGATCCCAGTATTAGATTTTTGGGGGTTTTCCCTGTATTTTCTGTGAGGAAGGTCTTCCAAAGTTAATTTATTTTAAATCAGCCCCTTGTGAAATGCATACTTCTGTTAGATGTTTGCCAGCTGATGATAACAGCAGGAAAGCTTTTAGCTTCCTCTGTTTCTTTCTCATTAACACTGGTCAAAAATACAGTATGACTTAATAGGAGAGATACATCATGAATAATTGAAGGTTGGTGAACATACAAACTGGATCCAATCAGCTATGAACAGAATACTGTGCCACAAACACATCACATGCATTAAATTAAATTATATACTGGAAAAAGATAAGTTTTCTTGATATCTCACACTGTAAGTATTTTAGCCTGGATTACAGATACTTTACCTCTGTAACCAGTTCTTTAACAACTCTGATAGTTGCCAAGAACCTACTCTTCTTGGCAACCTACATCTCTCCCGAGTCATAGAAAAAGAGCAACACAATTTTGTCCTGTAACTTATGCTCTAAGTTGCTCTTTGCTGACCTACTACTATGGGTTTAATTTATCATAAGAGATAAAGAGTGGGCATTAGCCAGAAGGAATTGTGCTTGCTTATGCCTAAAGTCAAGCTAAGACTTCCCACTGTGCATTTAATTAATATTTTAATGGATGTTTTAATGCAGTGGAAATTCATCAAAGTAGGACCTAAACTTGTTGTGAATAAAAGCATGCATATGTAACCATAGCAGTAGAGTGAGATTGTCCCTTCAACTTATGCAGTATTTTCTAGCAATTTAGTATAATTTTATAATTAAAAATAAAACACGTCCATAAAAAGTAATTCAAAGTGGAGAGATGAAAACAGAATAGGCAAGAACTATTCCTACCACATATCATAAAAACCCTTTGCCTTTACCAGCCATTAATGACTTCCTCTCAATAATCACCAGTAATAAGTCAAACTAGGACAACCATACCTCCAGTATAAATCATTCAATTCAAACACTCCCTTTGATTTAGACTTCACAAAGTAGCTCAGGAGATTTTGTTTGATTAAGTTTTCTTACATCCTTAGTTAATTTAAAATGTATATTTTGTAGCTTGCGATGTAAACCCTAAACTTAACAACCCGTTCCCATACTTGCCCACCCTCAAGGGTTCAAATACAGTTTAAGGTGCTAGAATTAATGGAGAAAAGTAATGCTGTCAAAGAAGAAATACGGCCATATAGGACAAATTTGGCTGTGCTCATTCTGTCATTCTTTTCTCTCTTTTTTATAACCATAAAACAGAATAAGACATTACAGTGCAAAAGATTGTTTACGAAACATAGATTTTTATACATAAACTACCTAGTGTCAGGAAATTCAGAAATTAAATTTCTTTTCAGATTCGCTTCATATTCTGCCTTGTCCTTCATTTTTTCCTTCCAAATATGGTTTTACTCTTTGGTGAAGTTAATGATATAATAAAATTGATCTACTCTTGCTTGTGTGTTACAATTCACCATATGGTTCTTTATTAAGTTTATTATGTTTTTTATCAAGTGATATAAGTCCTGTTTATCCCTTACTTTATTATCCAGCAAACATAGAAATGATCATTTGTATTAGCATTATTAGTACTGGTTTCTGCAAAGAATATTATATATAAATTTTTTTGAAAGACAGTAAAAGATGATGTAATGTTCAAAAAGCATGCTCAAAAATCAGCATATATTTACAGTATGGTTTACAGGCATTAGTAGGAAAGCAAGAGAGAGTTTGGGAAGTAATATTTTCCTTAAAAAAATCGTGTAGACTTTGACAGAGAATATGAAGGAGACTGAACAGTAATTATGAAGATATGGAGGAATAGATACATGCTGTCCTATGGAATTGATGTCATCACAAAATATATGAGAACATAGAATGATTATAGCACATATAATGAATTACAGAACATGAATGATACATTGTAGTCTAAATATTTAAAATATTCCTTTTTCCAGTGATTTGCTCATTTAAATTACTGGCAACACAATTTTTTGCTTTTCAAGCAAATTCAAAAGGTGAAATGGTAAAAATATTTGAAAATAAAAGAACAAAGGGGAAGAAAAATAATTATTAAGTACTCCTTTCGTGGTTTATTTTTGCAATGCTGCAGAATTTACCAAATCTCCCTGGTATTTCAATTCACCAGGCCTTTCCTGTGAAATGCCTCTGTTTTATTTACGACAAAGGTTTGCTAATGCAAAGTACAAAATATTCTTTAGTTAAAGACAAGCTATTGGTTCTGTGACTGTAAATGTATTTGACTACAAGACATATGAACAGGCACTCAGCTGATTGAATGAGTCTTCCAGTCCTAATAAATTTATGAGATTTCTTTTTGCAGCTTATTCTCCATCAGGACCCTTTTCACAGGGCTGCTGCCTAATCAGCCTCATTCCAGTCTGTGGTGTTAAGACTGCATATTCGTATTTGTTGAAGTACACTGGGATCTGGTTACTCCATTTCTCCAGGCTTTTGAGGTACCTGTGGATGTCAGCCCTCTTTAAGTTCTCCAGACATTTGTGCCAACTTGGTCTTACTCCCTTGGGGAAGGGTGCTTTCCAGCCCATTGTCCATAGCATTGCTGAAGATCTTAAATTTTTGATTTGTTTTGATTTTATTGTTGGTTTTGGCACAGGGCATATAGTTGAAACAAAAACACTATAGAAAAACAGTGAATTTTTAGAGCAGATTATTCAAGAATGTGTTATACACTGACACAATTTATAAACCTATGTGCTCTTGTAAGGTTTTAAAGATGCTTCTCAACTTTTCTAATGATTCACAATATTCTATTCATTGCCTATTGTTATAAGATCAGGCAATGAAGAATGCAGAACAACAGAACAGTATAAAAAATGTTGGGTTAAAGTCTGTTCTTTAAGAAAAAGAGGGGGAAATTTGCCAAAACTACTAGAAATGTAAAAGAATTAGACAGAATGCAAAAGCATTATATCTGGTTTATTTATTAATATTAGATATTTTATTTACAATTTTTTTGGCTGAACAATATCACATTTTTTATTTGAGAAGCCCTGTATTTTGCCTAACAGTGTGGTTAATCTCACATACAAAAATAAATACAGGTTTGGGTGTTTTCTCTGTTTCTGTAATTCTGCAATTTAATTTTCTCTGTGTTTCCAGTTTCTTTTATGTCTCTAAGTTGCTACAGTACAGAAAAGTTTGCCGCTTATAATTGCAAGTAATCAGAAGGAAAATCTTAATTAATTTACATGTCTGTACCACTTCTGTTTTCTTTGGGACAGTAATGGAAACTGCCACCATTCTGTTAGCATCTCAAAGGAAATATCAGCATTTGAAATAGTCTGTAGCAGTTCTGGACAATAGAACAATAAATTTCAGCAAATGCTCCACTATTCAGTTGACAAATAGAAAACTGCACCAACAAGACTTAAAACATCACATTCAAGCTGTAGACCCTTTGTCAAGCTGTGTGTTAACTCAGCATGAGGGGCATTGTGAAAACATACCAGAAAAGCTGTCACTAGAAGTTAAAAGAACTTTAGGCTTCAGTGCTTGCTTCTCACAAGGATGTATGTAAAAGGTTGCTGTCAGCTCCTGCTTCAAATTAAATAAGGAATAAGATTCAGACTTGTCTCCCACTGTTCCGCTTAAACCACTAAATATCTGCAAGCATGAGTGCATCTTATAAGCGTAGTCAGAAGCCATGGGAATTTAAGGAGATTTTTCAAGAGCTGTTCTCATAAAAGCAGCCAAACAATGACTGACTGTCTTCCAATATCTGTATTTAAACTTATTTCATTAGGTATAAGCTGCTTCTTCGACAATTGCATTTATAATAACCTTCATGTAGCTTTAATGAAGTGTTTTGGAAACCTGGTCATACAGAATTTACAAATAATATTTGTCTCTTTCCCTTGGATTTCCACCATCTTTTTTTTTTTCTATGTGGAAAAGCATAACGTATCTGATTCTGTAGAAAACCAATTTATAGGAGTATATTTTAATTGGTTTTTCAACCACTTATTCAGAGTATAGCTTGTATGTCTTTCTTTATATTGTTTCAAACATACCTTAGATATTTACAAATGAAATTCTCTGCAGAAATAATGTTATGAACAGAGTATAAGACTTGAATTTTTTAAACTGAAATATGCTTACTTCATCTGATGCCCCCTTAAATATATGCATAAATATTAGTGTGATGGTAATTAAACTTACATGACATTGAAGATACCCTACAAGAATTTTAGTATAAAAATTATTTCCTCTGCTTTCTCATATTGCCTAGGTAACAGAAATGGGACCTAGCATATAGCACTGGTAGTGCCAATGTCATTTCTGGTTTCTGAATCTTAAAAAAAAAAAAAAAAAAAAAATTCAGATTAAATTATATACAGTTTATATTTTCTTTTCAAGAGTTTAATATTTAGTAATCCTCACTAAACCAAAATCACCTTTGAAGTTAATGCATGTTTTGCAGTGAGAAAGACTATGGAATCCAATTTCAAAAGATCTGCCCAAAATTTTCATATCAAAATACTGATGATATTGAACAACCCTTTTGCTACTGGTAATGTATTCCATTTTGATGTACTCAGCTCATTCTTATGGAATTCTATCTAAGCACCAGAATATGAAAAAATAGAATTGTTTGCAATAGTTTGCAATAATTATTAGATTATATACTTATGAAACTGTGAATTTACCTTTAAAAAGGTTTTGCTGCAACAATGCTACCAATCCTTTGGAAGTTCCAGATGCTACTTATACACACTTAATGGAGAGTTTTTCCACCTTTATATTACTACATCGGGATAATGCCACCTTACTCTACAACCTCATTGGTGTTTTGAAGGTATTGAGCTGGTCATACAAAGTCACAACACTGACTAAAGTACAATGTACTTTTTTTGGGTTTTTTGGGGTTTTTTTTTTGTGTGTGGAGCTGAGCTTCAGTGATCTGAAGAGGTGGGAGGGTTTTCTTTGAGAAACTCCTCAGTCACTGCAGGGACAATCAGAGACCTGCATGCAGCGCAAAGAATCAATTCAGCCTGAAGAGAGTTATTCCTTTTTTTTTTTTTTTAATCCAGAAAAATGACTATGCAATGACTCTTTTGTGGGAAGCAAACAGAGAACATAAACAGCATTGTGCTTGAAGAGATAGAAATGGACACGTTTCAATCTGAGACCTTGGCGAAGGCTGCCTCAGTTAGAACAATAAGCTTTTGTAGAACAGTGAGCTATTGTAGTTTGAAGTAAAGAATGTAGTTTTATAAGTTTAAAAATATATATATCTTATAAAGACAGAAATATAGTTTAAGTAAGTTTAAGCAAGTAGAAAACATATCTTACATATGGAATAATAAATAAGAAAATAAAGAATCTTAAGTTTGACAATAAGCCTTATAGCAAAGCTTAGTAGAAAGTTATAATGTAGCAATATAGGCCTGTACAGCAGGCCTGAATAGCAATATGATGATTAGTAAAAAAAGTACGCATTGCAGTAAAATCATGTAGAACATAGAAAGAATAATGATTGGTAAAAAAATGCGAACGAGCTTTGTGGCATTTCCTTTTGGCTTAAAAAAGTATATAAAGCCTTGTAACAAAGTAATTTTGCCTCTAGCTTTTGGTTGCTGCTTTTGCTTTTTGCCATTGTTGCTACCATACCTACTGCAACAACTGCTGATGGCTTTACTTGTCCATCAGATAAAAATGAGACTGATTCTATGATGAGGCACCTCTGCAACATCTTTTAAATATTCCCAATAACTCCACTGACCCGTGACACTCTTTCCCCCTTGAGTTCTAGCTGATACAATCCAAACAACCATGACAAGACATGACAAATGTTATTTCTGCAATATAACTTCAGATAGCACTTCTGAGAAAAAAAAATAGAGTAAAAGCTGTTGTTGGTTTTCCAGCTGCGGACACTATTTGTCAAGGTTAATATTTAGTACTACTTGCTCATGCTGCTCTATTAAAAGTCTTTGCCAAATCATTGGAAATAAGGCATTATGGTAAATAAATAATTCACTCCATTCATATATCTCTACCTTTTTGGAATTATTATTTAAATTACAAAACGTTTATTGCCAACATAATGATGTTTGTTTGCACATGGGCAGCTGCCTAACAAAGATTTCAGATGTGTAAGAGAAAGAAAATTACATAATGATTATAATTTCATCAGATATCTCTTCCGCCCTAAATCCTTTTAAACTAAATAATAAAATCTGAAATGCACAGCAAAGAGAGATAAATATCAGTGGGATCTTGATACAATAGTGACATGCTCTAGGAGCTGAGCAGGAGTTAGTCTACAGAATAAAGCATAGAGGAAGATGATAGTTACTTTCAAAGCATTAATATCCTATGGAAATGTAGCTATTTGCCTGTTACTGGCTGTTTCATAATAGTAAATTTAGTAGAAGAAGAATAACTTGAGAAGATGTTAGAGTACCTTTTTTAAAGGAAATTTGTCCTAAACACATTTTTCTCACTATGCTATCTGACCTTTGAACATGGTAGGTACATTAAATATATAGTTTAATAATAGCAAAAAATAAATATAACAGAAGAAAAGCAAATAGTAAAAAATCCACCTTAGTAGTAATCTATGATGGGCAAGCTTAAAGGCTGGAAGGGTCAATTTGATATTGAAGACTATATAAGCATTCTCAGCTTACATGGTAGTCCAGACCTCTGAGATCCTAAATAATATTTATAATTCATAATGTTTCACAGCAAACAGGATCTAGCATGTCAAGAGGGTGGGCACAGCACTTTTTAACCACCTAAGTGTACAGCTCAGTTTCCATTTACTCAAAGATCATGAATTTTACTGGTACAGGACATAGTTAAGGGACACTAACCAAGAAAAGCCAAAGCATGCAAGTTCTCCTGGTTACTATTGATACCTACATGGACCAAAGCCCAAATGAAATCCTCTTTAACATTTTTGCAGTAAGCATCCAGAGTACAGGCATATCTGCATACACATACAATTAAATATGCTACTCACTTTCTTTTATTCAAGTACAATTTCTGATCATAGTTACCAAAAATGCAACCCTGGGAAGGTAAGGTCAGTGCAATGTTCCAATCGAAACCAACCTGGTAGAGGAGGTTCCAGCAATGAAATGTGACACCAGACCAATTTCAAAGTGTGGATATATTTGTTCTGATGGTGAAGAAAAGCAAAGTAAAACAGTATATAGCCCATCTTCATATGATTGCTGCCCTAAGGAGCTAAAAATATAGAGTGTGATGCATATAAGAGGTTTTCCTTATGTATTCCTAAAAGAGTTATTGATGGAAAGACAACTGAAGACCTTTATTGCCAACAGTAAAACCAAATTTCTCTTCTCTGAGAAACAGACCTCCGTTGGTATATTACTTGCCAATCAAAGATGCCAATAATAATGAAAAGTGAAATGTCAATTCATTTGTAGCTCATGGTATCAGACACTGCATGTCCAATAGCAGCAAGACTGGTCTCAGTCAGGGAAAAGTGAGAAGAGAGGAAAGAGCAGCCTTTTGACTCTCAGATCCAGCCAGATCCCTGGCTCTGGAGCAAGGAGGACAGAGCAGTGATGCTGTCGTGGGTCAGTCACAGATCAGTCATTTCCAGGCATGTCCACAGAGAGGAGACAGGTCCAAAATAAAGCCAGGAGTCCAAGCTGATGGATCAGGATGAGGATCAACAAGGTATATGGCCAAGCACAGGCATGACAGACCAACAGTGCCTGAGCTTAAGCACAGCTCTTGGGAGAAAGAGGGGCTAACAAAGCTTCTCACACCTCTGTCTGCAGCACTCTGATTACACATTGCATGGCCGCACCGTGCCAGAGTAGGCCGTGAGCACAGGCAGCTCAGCCTCTCAGAGGGTTTTGGAAACCTGGGCTCCCACAGCAGCGCAACAGGTGTTAATCTGAGAGTTCCCTGGAGTTATGTGGTGGTGCATTCCCACTCCCCTGCCTTTCTCAGGCCATGCTATGGTTTGAGAAATGCTTGTTAGGCCTTGGCCCTGATGAAACAGCACCTGATGAACAGCACCTGACAAACAGTTTCTGATAACCTCCTCTTGAGCTTGTCAGAAACACTGTCTGCTCCCAGGAACTCATGCTACCTAATGAGCTCCTGCTTTTTTTATTTTTATGAACAGCCTTTGAAACTATGTTTTTGCCTGAATGTCATACCATTGTTGCTCTCACACTTTCATAGAAAGTTGCCAATCCAAGATGTGGCAAGGATGAAACATTGCTATAACTAAAGCCCACTCTCTTGCAGCCCCATAAACAGGGGTCCAAAACAAGACCCCCCTTTGAGCTCTCCTGGACCACTGTAGGCTGTGACTAGCAACCTCCCTCTGAGTGGGATGCCTCTCAGAGCCAGCACACTCTCAAGTTTGCCATACTTGGAGGACTGCCAAATGACGATGAATCCTGGGCCAATACCCCCACTGCTCAAGGCTCAATCCTTTGATGTAAAAGCATCTGAAGTGAGTATTTCACTATTTTTAGGGGAATTTTTCACAGGTACCGTGCACTGAGTCTTTATGTCTGTGTGCATATGCTATATAAAATATGGGAGAAATGCTGCTCTCCTAGATGTTTAAGTACATTAGGTATCTAAGTAAGATAGGCCTGTAAATAAGTTACTGCTGTGATATAGCAAATCCTATATGAATCCTTTGCTAAAGTGTTAAGTTCAATTTAAGTTATAAGTTATGTTAAGTTTCAGTGCTGTTAAGCCTTTAGGCTGTATTCATTTTTATCCTTGCCCTTTCTATACTTTTGTCACATGCACACACACAGAGATTGTTCTTGGTTTTAGTTTGGTTTGATTGACTGGATTTTTGTTGCTTTTTTTCGGTGTGCCTTAACCATATAGTATGTAGTAGAGTGAACCTTGCCAATGAACTTTGTCATGCTGTTTCTTTTATGTTAAATCTGATTTTACTGATACCTTTCCCTGTGATTCTTTAAGCTGTCTCAAACACTCACTTTTAACAAATTACAGTGTGACTACTTCTTGCAGAAGCAGGTCAGTTTCTGCAAGGTCTCTTGGGTCTTATCTGATTTAGCATGCTTTGTATCCAAAATCCATAATCTTCATTTTAGTCCTTTTCCTAACACCATTTTGTTTGGAGCAGCCTGTATGGTTTCATTCTCCCAAACACATATTGTAAGGCTCAGAAATGAATGCTTATAGGACTGCTACAATACTCACTAAAAAAAAAACCCCAATGAATATTCATTGCACTTTGCTTACATATAAGAATTAGACAAAATAAAGAGTCTCAACTTGAAAGGCAGACTTTGGGCTTGAAAACTCTAAATTTTCAGGAAGAGTGAAGGACACTGCTTTCTTCATTTCGGTTGGTACTAATACATGAGAAAAAATATTTGACCATTAACTAGTAATTTGAAATATGCAAAAATATCATATAAAGCTGTGTTTACTAATACTTGAAGAAAAAAACTGAAACAATAAAATTTTCAATTTAAATAGAGGACTTCCTGTGTAATTCCATATGACAAAACAGCAGTCAGTATTAGAAAAATTTTAAAGAAAGTAATGCCAATAAATATCACATTCCACTATCACGTTGTCCAAAGAAGTAAAAGCATTTGTCATTTTTCAGAGCTGGAACTACTTTCTTTTTACAAGACTTCATCCAAGCTAGTGAGGCTCTTTTTTCAGTTCTTGCTCTGAAAATCACGACCTTTCATGCACTACCATATCTAATAATCATTTCCTTGGATATACCCATTATAGACAATATCCTGAATCTCCATAGGGTGTATCAAAATAAAATGAAAGTGATACAGTCGTGGTGTATAGGTAAAGCCTTATAAAATGAAGGTCTTGGTGTCTTTGTAAAATCATGGCTCAGGCCCGTTACTTTGGCTAAGTAGAGAAGGACTGTGGGAAAGAGACACAGCTGAATTAGGGGTAGAAGGACATGCTGCATGACCATCGTGTGCTCACATCATGGTGTGTGGTGGCTGGCTGAATTATGTTTGTTATGCTTTAAAGCTGTGTAAACAGATTACTGGCTAAGTGCTTAAAAAGGCCAGGTTTTTGCAATAAAGTGCTGATGCTTGCCATCATCTTCAGCATCAGTATTTTGTGTCCACTGTTATACAGCCACATGTCCTGCAGGATTCACTCCATCTTCCCCTGAAAAGATAATGGCCCTCTGTGCACACAGTATTTAAAGTAATGAACTAAACCACAGTGAAATACAAATTCTGAAATAAGACACCAGGGTATGCACATCTAATGCCTTTACAAAGTGAAGGGCAGAATTTTAGCTTGGGCACATTTATAGATTATATATTATTGAATTTTAATTTATATACTCCATTATATTTGTAGGATGTTTAAGCTGTAGGGAAACTAGACATGACAAACCGGAAATCTGAAATCCACTATTTCTCACTTAAAGGTATCTCTATTAATTGCATATTGCCAAGAAAGTGTTACTGGGATTACCTAAAGGGAGAGTCTCTATCATGTTAGTGGAGGGAGCAGTTCTCAGAGAAAGTTCCTGTAAGATCTTAGTAGAATTTGGCTGTCTGTGTCTGCTTATTTGTGTTTATCAACTAGCATCTTTTTTATTCACAAAGTATCCAGCTGAAGCAAAGTCTGAAAGAAGGAGATTGTTTCTACAGAGTTGAGCTGACTGCTACTACATAGCTCCTCTAGGAGTGCAAGAAAAAAAAAAAATCATCAAAACAACTGTGCATATAGGCTGTATGACTGTGTCTGAGAAGGATCTCTAAGAGTAGACTGGATGAGGATGGTTCAGTTCCCTACATCCTTCATATTTCAGACTACCTTCCTATATATGTGGGTCCTACATAACGTGTAGTTAAGTGAAGAGGAGATAACAGGCACTACGGAGATGGTGAATTCATCATTCAACATTTAGAAGAAAGAGAAATTGGCATGGGGAATCCTGAAGAAACTGGAGCCTAAATTTGCTGTTTTCATAGGCTTTGATGATCTAATCCAATGATATTTTTGTTGTCTCCAACTACACTCCTTCAAAATACACTATGAATTCTACAGAACTGGTTAAATAAAACATCTATAGGAGTTACCCAAATACCTCACAGGTATCTCCAGTGTTAACTGCTTGAGCAGGAATGGAGGAATAAATTCCACCTTACTTAGGGCAAGGGCCATGAATTATGAAACAGTTTGGATATGCGCTTCTTTCATGATGATAGTTCTTCATCACATGATATATTAGACCTTTTCTCCCTTTCAGTTATGTCAAATAGTTTCTCACTTTTATGAGCCTGTCTTTAACTATCAATCCTACCAGTGGCTCACCTTTTTGAAAATCCATAGTAAAAATATTTCCTCCTTTGCATCTAGCTCTTAATTTCTCCCTCCCTCTGCATTCTTAATCTAATGCCTGTCTAAAGTGGCTTTGACTTCTTGTTTAGAATGTAGAATTTGCTAAAGAAATTATACAAAATACCGTATTTCACCAATCAAACATTCCATCAGGAAAATTTCTTTTTCCTTTGTACAAACTTTTTGTAAAGGTTTTAAATTAAGCACTTAATCACTCTTCATAACATCTGAGAGTCGTTTGGTGGAGCAACTTTCTCTAAAATAATCTTTTTATCTATTTTAGCCAGCTAAGTGGTGTAAAATGGAAGTGTATCACTACAATGCATTACTATATTAGCTGAACCATGTATATTTAAATGGATGGATATAGCACAATCATTCCAGTCTTTAGATTTACTAAGTTGTAGACTTACTGTTGTAAGTAAGTTAGCTGGTATAATTAATAGTTGGACAAATCACAGAATATGCTGAGTTGGGAGGGACCCATAACGATCATGGTGTCCAACTCCTGGCCCTGCAAAGAACCATCTCCAAGAGTCACACCACGTGCCCAAGAGAATTCTCCAAACACTTCTTTTACTCTGTCAGGCTTAGTGCTGTGACCACTTCCCTGGGTAGCCTGTTCCATTGCTCAACCATCCTCTGGGTGAAGAACCTTTTTTAATATCCATCCTAAACCTCCTCTGACACAACTTCAGGTGATTTCCTCAGGTCCTGTCACTGGTCACCACAGAGAAGAGATCAGTGCCTGCCCCTCCTCTTCCCCTCACAAGGAGGTTGTAACCTGCAATGAGGTCTCCCCTCAGTCTCCTCCAAGCTGAACAGACCAAGTGACCTCAGCTGTTTCTCATACAGCTTCCCCTCAAGGCACTTCACCATCTTTGTTGCCCTTCTTTGGATGCTCTAGAATAGTTTAATAATTTTCTTATATTGTGGTGTCCAAAACTGCCCCCAGCACTCGTGAGGTCACCCCACTGTAGAGCAGAGGGGTGAATTCCCTCCCTTGCCTGCTGGCAATGCTGTGCCTGATATCGCCCAAGACATGGTGGGTCCTCCTGGCTGCCAGGACACTGCTGACTTATATTCATTGGAGCTTCACTGATTTATGCATCTTAGGATATGACCTAGTATTTGTAAACTTTGAATAACATTCCTTTAAGCGGTAAATTTCTGTTTTAAAATACAACACAGGGAGCAGCGCTACTTTGCAGTTCAAATATAACGTGATACATAACCAGGGCTATACCCTTATCTATTTGTTTGCTCTGCATTACTGTGTAAATGAACTAATTCACAAAAAATACATCCTGTGCAAGACAATATAAACCACAGTGAAAGTATGATGACTGTTGTATGAATAATATTGTTTATTCTCAGTTCTGCAAAAGAAATTTTCTATATAAACAAATAGCATTAATTTTTAACACTACCTGGCTGTATATTTTAGATAGATGTATACATACACACATACATATATATTATGGATGCATACATATATGCATTATGTACAATTATTTGTATTTATTTACAAAATAGAATGAAAATTTAATAAAGGCATTGTAACTATTTCATTATCAGCATATGGTATGAGGCATAACAGATTGTGTTGTAGATCAGACAAATGATACTTGTAAATGAACCAGCTAAATGAATCAACCATGCCTTATTTGATGGAGAGGTGTCAAGAAAATCGACAACCTAGCCAGCAGTTTCTACAGAAAGATATAGAAATTAACTGAGTTGGAGAACAAACACACACGCTCACAAAAGCTCATCCTGTGGAGAGAAAATTAACAGTGCCTAGCTTACGCACAGAGAGTTTGACTGTTAGAACCCAACTTGTATTTTCTATAGCTGAAAAATAAATTTCAGATTTAATTTCACAGTTATGTCAATCCTGTATCTTTTATAAATATACAGGGTACTTGAAAAAGAAGGCGGTAGGGAAGACCTAGACCTAGCTCACTCCAGGCTATTTTGCTATCGATTTGGCAGAGAAATCCACAGTATTGCATAAATGAAAATCAATCTATTCTAGGGGCATGTATTTACTCATAAAAATGTTAGTGGCTGGATTAACTATTCCTGATATTATTTTAACTTGAAATGGTATAAAAGAAGGAAATTAATAAGTAAAAAACTGACAAATCTTTAACCAAGGTCACTGCTTGCAAATTATGCTGACCATATCTCAATGCTGTCCACATTCGTCATTAGGTACTATAACACATTTGAATATAAACTGATTCTGACAGCAGAAGAGAGTTCTAGCTAAAATCAACAAGGGCAATGTTGACTGGAATGACAATCAGCTTCGCACTCTCAATCTTTCCTTTGTTAAATTGAAAATGTGCACCAAATCTTGACATTCTCAGCTATGGACAGAAGACTAAATATTCTCTGAACTTTTACTTTTCAGTTCATTCACATTCTTTGATTGCTTGGGGTATTACATTTATCTAATTCAGTGCTGAATATTAACTCACTATTAGCTTTCATACTAATACTTATGCTCTATATGTATGTACACATTCAAGCTGTATCACGCAAAAGTAGCAGTACCTCCTTGCTGTAGTCAAGGTGCAACTACCATTTAATTCCACATTAAATAACTCATTTAACTTTAATAATTTAAATATGTTTCATAGTTGCATGTTTTCTATATGTCTTACAGAAAAGGTTTGAGTTCATATTTGGTAGTCCTGTCATTCATAACACTGGAGTGAAACTCATAAGCTCTGGTTCTGTTTCTCTGTTACTTTAGACAGACATATTTTGATTTTGGTTTTTGTTGCCTTGTAACTTTTTTCCTCACCTTGTAACTTTTTTACACCTGAACCTCATTAGGCTTGAGAATGTGACCTATACATGGGATTTGATTATATAAGAGGCTCACAGTACAGAAATTCTTCATAGAGATGAAATCTGCTCAGTGTCCAGTTCTCTGAGATATTGCCGAGGGCTGAACGTAGTGAACCGCGTTTTTCAAGCTAGACCATTTTAAGGAATCTCAGATGTTTTCTCACACAAGGATTTCAAAATTTTAGGCACACATATCTCACTAAATTGTCTAGAATTTAGGTGTCCAATTCCTTTGGACTACTGTGAAACTTCAAGGATTATTTATTGGTGAATTTAGATATATTGAATTGCTGTGGTTACACAAGACAGCTGTGAGGATGGAGATCCCCTTAATAAATTACTGTAACACATGAAGATTAAGAAGACTTTATATTGCTCTAAATAAGTTAAAAGCTCTGTGACAAATGCATTGAATCAGAGAATCATAGAACATTTGGGTTGGAAGGGGCCATCAAAGATTTTTCTGGTCCAATCCCTCTGCCATGAGCAGGGACATCTTCCTTTAGAACAGATTGTCAAAGCCCCATCCAGCCAGACTTTGAACACCACCAATGGTGGAGTATCCACAATTTCTTTGGGCAACCTTCTTCAATGTCTCTCCACCCTTGTCATTAAATATTTCTTCCTTGAGTCCAACCTATTTACCTTCTTACAGCTTAAAAAAATGTTGTCCCTTGTACACTACAGACCTTAGCAAAAGCATTTATTTGTCTATCTCTGTCTTGCTCATAAGCCCCCTTTATATATTAAAAGGCCACAATAAGGGTCTTCCTGAAGGCTGAGAGTTGGGGTTGTTCAGCCTGGAGAAGAAAAGACTTTCTTCAGAGAATAGGTGTTCCAGTGATCACTTTTGTGGCTCTTCTTTTGACCTGCTCTAATAGGTCCATTTATTTTTTGTGTTGAGGACCCCAGAGCTGGATATCTTACTCCAGGCCAATTCTTATGAGAATGATGTAGAGTGGAAGAATCACCTCCTTGGTGGCTTACTGTCCACAATTCTTTTTTTGAAACCCAGGATACAATTGCCTTTTTAGGCTGCAAATGGACAAAGACGGCTCATATCCACCTTTTTCCTCCACCAGGAATCCCAAGTCTTTCTCCACAGGAATGTTCTTAGCAATTCAGTGCCTAATCTGTATTGATATTGGTGATTGCCCCAACCCAGGTAATAGGATGTAGCACTTGGCCTTGTAGAACTTCATGAACCCATTCCTCAGACTGTCAAGGTCCTCTGGATGGCATCTGTTCCCTTTAACATATCAACCTCACTTAGCTTAGTGTCATCTTCAAACTTTCTGAGGATGCACTATATACATAATTAATGAAAATATTAAATAGTATTGGTCCCAGTACGGATGCTTGAAGGAGACCACTCTTTACAGATTTCCACTTGAACATTGAGTGGTTGATTGTAACTATTTGGATGCTGCTGTCGAGCCAATTCTTTATCCATCCACCAGTTCACCTATCAAACCCATTTGTCCAATTTAGCAGCAAGAATGCTGTGGTGTACCATATCAAAGACCTCATTAAAGTTCCAATAGAAGGCATTAAATACTTAATCCTCAATACAGGGTTAAAAACCAATGAAAATAGCTAAAACAAAATTAGTATCACAATAAGTAGTAACCTGTTGCTGAACTGGAGGGGGGTAAATATAGTCACTGGAAAGCTGAAGTATGATGTAGTCCTCAAATTTGATAGTATATACACACGTTATGGCTATACAGTTTGCATACACAAATACATAACAAGTAGAGGTCAAAGTGGGTCATCAGTTAAGACTTGAATCTCACAAATCAGTCCCTTAGTGACTATATGTACCATCTAGGGAATAGATTGTATCCGGCAGTAACAGAAGCAAGCGCATCACAATGGACAGACTTACTCTTAGAGGTTCCTTGAGATCTATTCTGAGGCCTTATCATCAGCCTTCATAGAACCATAAAATCATTAAGATTGGAAGAGACCTGAGATCATCGAGTCCAGCCATTAACCACAGAACTGCCAAGTCCATGACTAAACCGTGCCCTAGGCACTACATCTCAACATTTTTTGGATAGTTCCAGGGTCAATGGTTCCACCATTTCCCTGTGTCATGTGAAAAGAGGGGATTAACTCAAACCCTTAGTGTTTGATTAACCTGTCAGTGCCCCAGGAAAGCTGAGAGCCTTGGCCTGATCAGTCTGTCAGTGTCCCGTTATGGGGACCCTTCACTGAGCAGTTCACTAGATTGGAGGGTGGTTTGACTGACATGTTTAGATTCACACATCAAAAAGAGAGACTCCCTCATGGGTCTCACACCTTTATCTGCTGCCAGCAACTACCAGTGCCCTTGAAGGACTCACATTAACATTTTACAGAATAACACTATTAATAAATTGTGGTAAGTTAAGGTTCAAGAATTGCCAATGATATTATCTGATTGCAAAGATAAATTCAAAGCAATATATTAATTCAAAGCAATATGCTAACAAGCTCTAATCCCCAATAAAAGCTAGGTCTAGGTTATCATTCAGCACGTTTAGAGCATGCTTCTTACCCAGTGAGCATCCTGACAGGGGAGAAGTTCAGCCCATTGGCTGATCCCAGAAGTTCCAATGGATTCTTTCCTAACCTCTCTCAATTTTTAACTCATTTTTGTACTATTTCTTTGTGCTTAGGTGGAGCTTGAATGACTTTAGTCATACATCTTAGTGGGAGGTGGTTGTATGCCAGAAGCAGGTATTTCAGGATAGTACCTGAGATAACCTTGGTGTATTGGTTTGAAAACAAACCAGTGGGAGATCACAAGTCAGGATTAAAATTTAATAGGAAAATTAAAAATAAGTGAATTAATACAAGGAAAAGCACTGACAAAGTCAGATACAACCTGACACCTGGTTAGGGTGGTGGTAGCAGTCCAAATGAAGCAGTTCAGTTGAAGCGGTGATCCTGTGGAAAGTCTGATCTCCAGCTGAAGGTCCTCTTGTCCTCTGGGAACCCCATAGACAGCAGCTAATTTAGGCAGTTCCAAGGCCAGGTTATATCCAGGTGGGAATGCTTGGCTCCTCCCTCATGGGTGGAGTATCTCACAATAGGATGAGATAAGTCCATGAGTCATGCAGTGGTTTCTTGATGGCCCATTGTCTGTTATCAGGGGTGGGTCATAGCGGGAGATAACAGCTAATGGCCCACAGCTGGTGGTAATAGAATACTTAAATACATCTATATTGTAACCTAGGACACTTGGGATGAGGACATGCATCAATCCAAGGACAGTGATTTCACCACAGTTGCTGATTCAAGATCAAGATGTTTTCCTTTATCTCCCTTGGTTTTCAGCTGCTGTGTGGCTTATCAGCTGGAAAGCACCACCAAGTTCCCTCCTCTGCAAGGGTTTTGACAGAGCCTGGCTGCAATGTCTCCTCTCCACCCTCCATTTGGTCTGCCTTAGGTTGTATTGTGTGTGGGAGGTCAGATATGCTGACCATGTTCCATTCAGGGAGTAGCAACTGTTTTTTTCCCCTATGACTTGTGTACCGTTATCTTTTTACCCTCAGTCATCTTCCCACTCCCTGGGCAGTCTATTCCAATGCTTGACCATCCTTTTAGAAAAGGAATTTTTCCTTAATGTCAAATCTAAAACTCCCCTCGCGACACTTGAGGCCATTTCTGCTTGTCCTACCACTTGTTACATGGGAGAAGAGCCTGACTCCTACCTCACTACACCCTCTTCTCAGGGAATTGTAGAAAGCGGTAAGGTCACCCTTGAGCCTCCTTTTCTCCGGGCTAAATAACCCCAGCTGCCTCAGCCACTCCTCATCAGACTTGTATCTCAGACCCTTCAACCCATTTGTTGCCCTTCTGAGAGACCAGCATCTATGCCACAGTATTTATTGAGATCAGTTTTATACTAATTATAAAAGTTGAGTTACTCATAGTAACTCATAGCCTTGAGAAAACAGTTTCATTAACAAGCACATCCTTGGTAAAAATATAAATTTTACTTACTATAATTGAGTGAACATGGGAGTATCACGAAATATATATTCACTTAATTATTCTGATAAACTGTTTTTATACAGTTTACAATCATCAGTATTCATTACACATCCTTGTCATTATATTCTGTTTCATATTGGCAGACATTACTGAAACTGGATGACATTTTAATAAGTGTGACCACATAAATCTGAATATGATTCACACTTGGAAGATCTAGACATTCAAAAGCTTTATCTTACCTCTCAATATAAACTCCTAAACAAATATGATAAAAATCTAATGTTCCTAATTGAATTGGTCTTGAATTAGGGAATAATGTTTATCTCTAGCTTTTAGCCTATTCTTCCACTAGTCTGCTAAACTCCATTTTTAGCCTTGGCATGTTCTAATCAGAAATAAGAATATTGAAGACTTTGTATATATATCTTAATCAAAGTGCTAGTCTCACGGCAACTTTCATTGAGGACTCTTGCTGCTTCTGTTGTATTTGTGCAAAGTATAAATAAATATTCCAAAAATTCGAGTCTGATCCCACTTACTCTCATGTAAATCAGAAATAATCGCACAGGAATTAATGCAGTTTCATTAACGACAATGCTATGTATCTCCTCGTCTGAAAGTTGTATACCTGAATTATTGGGAAGAAAAGAAATTTAAAAAATGTGGTCTTCCTCCCTCTCATGAAAATGATTCTTCACAAAGTACATCAATACGTGGGTAGTCTAAATTTCTAAAGTTTAGTATCTATCATAGTTCATGCCTTATGCTAATCTGAAAGTGTAGTGCTTGTTTTTAAGAATGAGCACACAATTTTAAACAAATCTAAAAGGAACTTCTGAAAGGATGAACAATGCACCTTTAATGGAGTCTACATTTTAAGAACTTAGATGCAACTAACTTCACAGGTATAGGTACATTACTTCTGATTCATGCCAGATTATAACAAAACACCATTAATGTTTGGCAAATGTCTCTCATTGAGTGATATAATTTCCTGTCTTTCATGGCACAAATCTCTATAGCAATGATACTATTTGAATATCCTCCTAAATTTAGTTCCTTCCAATACATATTGATGTGATTATTTAGTATTTTTGAACAGCCTAATAGTATATGGGAATATAAATAAGTAGGGAAAATAGACTGAATTTCCTCATCCTCTCACAACCTAAAGACAGATTCTGAAGTAATGTTCTGGATGCAGGTTTCTCATAGCTAAACAAATTGAACTGATTTTCTTTCCTTCTGTATAAATGAAGACTTACATTGTGTTTCTCATCAGAATATGAAAGGAAGTGAGTAAAAGAAGAGAATACTCATATGCAAAAACCCCACATTTATGCAGGAGAAGAAAAAAGATAGTCCATGTTTAAAGATGATACCTGGCACTATTCCACTATCTACTACTCTGGACGGGTGGATGCACCTTCTTTTCCATCAGTGCTAATTTTTCTGAGTGGAAAATTATTGCTGTTTCTGGTAGCTCAGCTAAGTCATTCAAAGTTAGTTCATGTGTCTCTGCATGAGTGAATGGTATGTATCTTGTAGGCACAACCTGCAGAAGAGGTCTCCACCTGGGCTACATTCTCTGCTCTGCCACCTGCTCTGCATGTACATTCAGGCCACATGCTGGCCTTCAGGGAATGACAAGATGTTAAATGCAATAACTTTATTTTAATGGTTCAGATATTTCACACTTTTTTGCTAAGAGCTCTGTACTCCTACGGGTTTATTTTCTTGGCAGCTAGTATCTCCCCTTTCCACTGCTCCTCACTTCCAGAGGGTTGTTTGGTCAAGTTGTACTGTTTTTTAAAAAAGTTGACAATTACTGGTTTTTAGGATCTTTTGAATACTCAGTTCTTTATTCTCATGTCACTTCAGTGAGCAGTGCTTGCACAGCATCAAGGCCTTTTCTGCTTCTCATCCCACCCCACCAGCGAGGCAGCTGTGGGTGGGCAAGGAGTTGGAAGTGGAAAGAGCCAGGACAGCTGTGCCCAACTGACCAAAGAGGTATCCCATATCATGTGATGTCATGTTCAGCATGTAGAGCTGGAGGAAGATGCAGGAAGGTGAGGGGACCACTATGTTTGGAGTGACATCATTTGGCTTCTCAAGTCACTGTTATGTGTGATGGAGCCCTGCTTTCCTGGGGATGGCTGAACACCTCCCTGGCCATGTGAAGTGGGGAATGAATTCCTTATCTCTGGTTGCCTGTATGTGGCTTCTGCTTCACCTTAAATTGACCTGTGGAATTGTGTTCATCTCAACCCATGAGTTTTGCCCTTATGATTCTCTCTGCCATGCTGCTGGTGGGGGATTGAGTGAGTGGCTGTGTGTGGCTTATTTACCAGCGGAGGTTAAACAGCAGCAGTTGTGGAAAGAACAAGAGTTCCAAATTATATATGACTGTTTTCTGTTCTTTTGCTCCTTACAGCCTACAACTTTAACATCTGTCAAATGGCTCATTTTTGCTTGATTACCTTCTTGTTCTTTGTTCTCATAAAGTAAATGAAATTTCAGTAACAGAAAGGCACCAGTATCAGCGAGTTAATATCTTTTGCACACCTTCTTGAAGAGGAAATATACAAGGCAAGAGAGAAGTGAGGAGGGGAAATACAAGGGATAAAGAAAGGAAAAAAATATAGTGAGGAAAAAGTACAGCTGGGCAAGTACAGTGAGGGCAAGTACAATAGGGAATGATGAGGTAGTTGTCCAAAATGGAAATATCCTAGAAAACATAGGATGAGGAAACAGTTTCTGCGTTTGAATTAATGAAAAAAACCCAATCCACAAAAACATACTGAGTTTTCCTTTAGACAGTTTCAAGACCTCTGAAATTATAAAGAGAAAGAAGAAAAAAATAGAAGGCAAAATTTTCTAGGGTGAATATGCAAGTGATTTATAATTCTTTATTTTTTGATAACTATGGGATTACTGTAGACATGATGCACTTTAATACGGTATTTGTAAGCCTGTTTACAGAAAGTCCACTTCAAATCTATGTAAGTTATTACATCTAGAGGCTTCAACAATTCCTCCAGCTGTACTACTTAATATTTAGAGCACAGGAAAAATGTGAGAGGGATGAGATATAACTTTGAGAAAAAGGGTTTTAGACCTACTTTATAAAATTTATTCCCAATTCCCATACTTCATCACCAAAAGACAGGCAACTTTTTTTTTTTTTTTTGTAGCAAACTCATAGGAAGTTCCGTAACAAACTAGGGCCTGTTCAGGAATAGGAAAAGGAACTTGAGGAGAAAAAAATCAAATTGGCAGGAACCAGAAGGCTGCTCAGAGCACCATCCATCCTGGTCTTGAACGCATTCAGGGATGGGGCACCCACAGTATCTCTGTGCAACCTGTTCCCGTGCCTCACCACACTTAAAGAATTTCTTCCTATTATTTAAGCTAAACCTAAACCTCTTCAGCTTAAAGACTGTCCTTTAATCCTTGTCCTAGCTACCACTGGCCTTTGTGAAAAGCCCCTCTCCAGCTCTCTTATAGGACCCTTTTAGGTACTGGAAGGTGCTCTAAGGTCTTACTGGAGCCTTCTCTTCTGCAGGTTGAACAACCCCAGATCTCTCAACCTGTCTTCATAGAAGTACTCCAGCCCTGTGATCAACTGACCCCAAACCTGGACAGAGTACTTCAGGTGGAGTCCCACAAGTGCAGAGTAGAGAGACAGAGTCACCTCCCTTGATCTGCTGTTCACATTTCTTTTGATACAGCCCAGGATGCAGTTGGTTTTCAGACTGATATCACACATTGTCGAGTCACATTGAGCTTTTCGTCCACAAACTCCCCCAAGTCCTTTTCCCCAGAGCTAGTCTCCAGCCATTCTCTGCCCAGCCTGTACTTGTGCTTGGATTGCCTCAACCCAGGTGCAAGAAGTTTTACTTGGCCTTGTTGACATTCATGAGATTTGCAGAGGCCCACCTCTCAAACCTGTCAAGGTCATCTTATCCTTGGTGACAAGGAATAAAGAACTGGAGTCTAGCACAAAAGGAAAGTCACTCCTTTCCCTCTTACTCCCGGATGAGAATGATTTCCTCCACACAAGTGAGGATTACAGTCCACAGGGCTACAGCAAGAATCTACAATGTCTATACATAGACAAGAATCTGACATGAGTCAGAGAAGATGAAAAAGGTAAAGACAACAGGATATAGAACATATGTGAAAAGGATATTATTGTTATTATAGTTATTATTATTATTATTATTATTATTATAGTTATTATTATTATTATTATTATTATTATTATCATTATCTGGAAAAACATCCTTGTAGAACAGTTCAGAATTTGATAGAGCTCCCCAATTCAACTCCAGGCAAAAAAGTATCAGATAGCAGCTTTTATGTAAGGAATTTTAGATGTGTGCATAAGGATCAGGTTTTGACAGATACAGAGATTCCTATACCATATGACATAAACAAAGTGAACTTTTGATGTCCCTTTCACATATTGTTGACCATTCACTTACAGTCAAACAGAAAATAAAAATTCAGTAAAATAAAAATTAGAGTAGAAAAATCACAGAGTTAAAAGAAAGTGCTGTGAGCAGAAAGGCACAAAACACATGGAGTCTAAAATCAGGCTTTCAGCTGTGTTTGCTCTGCAACTTCACAGATTCCCTAGCAGTCTTATCCTCAGTTCTGCAGATTCATGACTTCTACATATGTGGAAATTCCAAGTTTATTGCACTTCCTTCTAATACACTTTTGCATTATTTATGTAACGCATCTCTAATCTAACATAAGCATCTATTATTAATAGACCCAATTACATATCTAGGAGTCAATATACATCTAGTACTGTCATTTATTTTGTTGTAAATCAATGGCCTACTTCTATTATTTATAGATGCATTTTCTATTTTGTACTAGGAATCCCTTTAAAGAATTTTCGGATTCAGTGAAAAGCCCACTCACTGAAACTTCAAGGAGAATACAGAAAGAGTAAAAAGCATCCTTAGAGGTATTAATCTGACATGATAGAAATCTGACAGAAATCAACAGCCCCACGGACAGTGAAAAAACAAGTATTTTATATAATCTACTAATATAAATATATAGTAGATAGAACACACAAATCACAAATCTATCTTACTCCGCTATGAAATTTAGGAACATTTTTATGTTACATTAGGAAAGAAAATAAAAACTGTTGTTTGGTAACTGTACATATTTCCAAAACTAATATCCATCTGGGGTTGCACTACAGTTGCCTGCTCTGAACTTAATCATGCTTATTTTCACACAGGAGTGAAAGTACCAGAAAATCAGTCAGATGGATCTGGGTTTAATACCTAAATATTTTGGATGCTTTTGCACTAAAATGCACTCAGTTGTCTCAAGAAAAATTTTATATCTTTGTTTGAATCTTTAAAATATTATTTCAAAGTAATTTTCTGGAGGAAAATGAACACACATCTTCTCTATGCTCATGTTTTTGGAATGCTGCTCTTTGGCCTTAGAACTGTTTATCTTACCTGTCAAAGGAGATGAGAACTCTGTTTTGTTAACTGAAATTTGATTTTTAAATAATTATTAATGTTGACTAATTTTAGGACAGTCTTACAAACACCTGTTATATCCCAAATAGTTGACTTGCTTCCATTCCAGACTGACATTGCTTACATTAAAAAGAAAAAAAACAGTGACAAGAATTAGATATACAATCCATTTATTTATGCACACATATGCATTAATATTCCCAAAATTAAAATTTCTTAAATAGTACAGGAATAACAGAAATTACGGAATTTTCTTGATAATCCCCGTTTCTATCTTTTTTTTTTTAAGGTCAAGACTCTGTACAAACAGTTTACCTGGGGCATTTTATATCTTGTTAATTTTGTGATGCTAAACAGCATGGATGCTAGTGGCTCAATGCTTGAATGCCTTCTCTAACCCTATTTTATTTACAGATGCCCAGTTTAATTAAAAAAAAAAAAAAAGAAGATTGCATACACCTCAAAATAATCAGTCTGCCTATCTGAAGTCTTGCTTCAGCCTCATCTTGAGGGTTAGTAATTCTTAAAAAGCCTGCTCTTAAGCAAAAGAGCTATAATGTCCTCCAGACTTGTCCATATTTAACAATATATTCTTAGGCCAGGATTCCTACTAAGTAACAAAACCACAAGATGGATCTGTGAGCAATATGTACCAAGGCAATTAATTAATAGGAGGTTAATCATAAGTATAGCATTTGTACCTAACAAAGTCTAAAACTGCGTAAGAAAAATCCAAGATATACTTTAAATACCATTTGGAAAGGTCAACTTGGTATTTGTGTGATAGCACAAATACATCCTAAAGGCCATGGAAATGGCAGCAATATCATATATGTGTTACAGGAAAAGGGTTGAGTGATCAGTCATTTACCCAAATTTAATAGACAAAGATGCAGAACTGTTTTATATCATTGGTACTACCCATGAAAATAATTACTGATAAATAAAAAACTTCAGCTTTTTTTGAGCAGGGAGTGGTATATGATATAGCAACCACTATAATACTAAACTTATTATAAGCCATCTAGAATTTGCTGGGGTGATATCATAGTGATAATTTGATATTCTCATTTACTCTTTGGAATAGTCTGATATGCATAGATTAAGAAAGTTCTGAAACAGTCTCACTCCAGCTCTTTCATGTGCTTTCCATTGAATTAGTCACTCATATTTACTGAAGTAATTTGTGATTTTTCTAATTTCTTTGTCAGATCCTTATTACTGGTTATTTGGCAAAAAAAGAGATTATCACGGTACTACAGACAGTCCGTGTCTCTTTATGTTGAAAAACACAGAATTTCATTCTAGTCCAACAAAGTGGAAAAAAAAAATATGGGAATTTAATAGACAATACATACTTCACAACTTTTTCAGTTTACTGATTTTGGTAGTCAATATTATTAAACAAACTCTGTGTGACCAGAAGAGTTTGAAACAAAACCCAAGGACTCAGAAGGACCATAGAAGAGATATCATCTCTAATTCATATGTGAAACTGTTCTTGTCTGTAAGACTAAGAGTGTGTGATAGACTCTGGTAATGCAGATCCCCTCATTGTGCATTGATATCTGAAAAAAAGCAAACTTGTCACAGAGACACAGCAGAAATTACCTTACTTTAGGTATTGCTGTTTAGTTTGAATGAAGAATTTTAATGTCTGCAGTCAACAGATAAAATATAGGAAATAAAATTGAGAACTAAAAATTATTTAGGAAGTCAAGAAAAATATCAAGATGATGCCATAGACAACAACAACACCAAAAAAAGTTGGTGCATCTCTGAGTGTTAATTTTTTTAAAGCATTCACTCTTGAAACATACAGAATTCTAAAATATTTTTTTAATTTCTTTGGTGCCACAGTCATCTAGGGATGGTTAGAACTATCATCCAAATGTTACAGAGAAAAAATTGAAGAGGCTGTATCAACAACACTAGAACTATTCAAGATTTTGAATACCTCACAAGAATTACAATTCACTAAACAAAAAAAAACCCCAAAACCTACAATAGCAGTCAAGTATATTACTTAATGCTTTGATGCTTCCAGCAACTTGATTCTTTTCAGAGGAAATTTACCCTCTCTTCTTGTAATCTTGAAAAGCAAAGATTTTGTTTCCCTTTCTTGTTTTTCAGAATGATGGGTTGTCAATCTGCTGTGATGATTGAGAGACTATTCTATATGCCTATCTTAGACACACCATCTGATATCTGATATCAACAATTGAAATCTGGCAGATATGAATCAAAAAGATAAAATTTTATTTAGCATGAACAGTACAATTAGCCTTGAGTAAAGGGAGGTTAATCTTCAACTACCGCTATTCTGATTTTCACAGTACTCACATATGTCAGATCTGAAAGCTCTACTGCTGTCTCATCAAACTTAATTTCCTTCCAAGAAACCCTCTGAGAAGACAATAAATATTATAATGGAATTAAAAATAGGTCTTCAGTTCACAACATCTTCAGTCAAAAAGAGTAAAAGTTTTTTGTAACAGGATCTTGGTCATTGTATGTGCCTTGGCCTTCCTAACAAACTCCCAAAAAATTAAAATAAAATTTTTTAGATTATGAATTAGAAATGTTAAATTTTAAAATAGACAAAGTTCAAAGGGTCACTCTGGAAATTAAAAATATTTTAAATCAAATTTTCTCCTGCCTGCTAAATTCTTCTTGGTGAATCATCGCTTCCACTCAATTCAATGACCTTCATTTAGTGTATGTTGCTGCACGTCTGTGCCGTGGCTTCCTCCTCTCTGGTCCTCTGCAGCCTCTGACATGCCCTCCTCCTTAAGCAGCCCAAGAGATGCCCAAGAGAGATCACATTCTCCTTCCTGTTTCCAGAAGGGTCCAACTTACCTATTGCTTCACTTGTTCATACAAGCTCAAAACAAACCTAAATACTATCAGTCAAATGCTGTAAAAAGCCCTAAGAAGACTTCAAGGAGAGGTTTGCACTACTGATATTGAACAGCTAGGGGCTGCTTAAATGAATTGCTTAGCATAATGATTTAAGAGGTCATTGAAAGAGGAAATTAACTTTAAAAAATTGTTACTATCAAAAAAAAGGCACAAGATGCTCTCAGACAGTCCTTGTGATCTATTTAGTGACAAGTTAGATAAAAGAAAGATTAAGTACTCTACTTTTGACAACAAATTTGGAGATGTGAATGTTTTTTTTTGCATTTAATTTGACACCTGTAATAATATGGGACATCACCCTAATAGAATCTGTGGCATCAAGAACATAATTCTAAAGTTTCTTCAATGCTGATTAAAATGGAATGGTTCAAAAGATCTGGAATAAAATGAAAACCAGAGAAAATTCATTGTAAAAATTTATTTAACATTTAACAAAGAAATAAGACCATCAGGAAAACACCTTTTCAATCTAATCAATCTAAACCCAATTATCGATAAGTAACACACATTAATATGCAATAATGTGTGCTAACTCTTCTGATAGTTGGTTTTATTTTTTTTTTAATAAAGGTTATTTTAAGGAAATAAAGTACCACACTTTCAATTTCTATCTTAAATTACAATCATGTAAGAATTTAATGACATTCTTAAAATTAGAAGTCAGTTCAGGACATTAAAAAAGTGACAGTAAGGGAAATTATAAATAGATTTTAAAAAGGCAGATAACCTGTCTTGGAAATTAGAAAACAAAATAGAAAGAAGAATTAGAAGGATTTATTTGTCATATTGGAAAATTGAAGGAGTTCCTTTTGGCCTGTCACAGACATAAATCTAATGTGTTGTACAGCAAACCAGGATTCCTCTAAATGATGCCTTACCTTGGAAAAGGAAAACATGGTGGTTTTAATTTATTTATTTTTTAACACTCTTAAATGATGATGATGACCCCCACGGATCCCAATAATTCCTTGTGCAAAATATTTTATAACTTGTTCAACTCTGAATTATGACAACTTAGGTTTGTTAAACCAGAAAAGAACATTTTTAAAGGCCTGAAATATTTCCTTATTCGCAATCATTTACAATATTTTCTTATCTTAAAAAGTGATGTACAATTCAAAAAAAAAATTATTGACTTTACTGTTGTAGTGCTGTAAATACTGGAAACCAAGGTAAAATGCTATGTAAATAGCTGGTTATGTAATACTGAATAGCAGGTTTTAAAAAGTATTATACTTGATAAATGGATCAACACAACACATTGACTTTTGTAAAAGAACACAATCTTGTTGTGCCCTTAACATTGGCAGAAATATGGATAGACATACTATTAACCAAATTATTTGGAATTGAAGAACAAAGAAGGACAGTGCATGAAAATACCTTTGCAGGATGTAAAAAGTATCCCTTCAGCAGACCTTCCAAAGCCACATCTAAAATCCTTCATACAGTAAGGTTTAATAATTATTAAAGATGAGGGGCTTACCTATTAGTAATAGTTTGTTTAAATATTCTTTTGAGGTGTTTCTATTTTTATCTGGAATGGATTTTTTTCTCTGAGTCTTCGCTTCTGGAAAGTGTGATTCGGGCTTGTTAAAAAAGGACCTTTCTATCACATAGCAATGACTGATGTCTTCTAAACTCTTTAGGGAACTTTAATTTTTGGGGAACTGGGAATTTTCAAATTCATGGCAGTTGGTATTCTCAACCTTATTATTTCCTGCCTCATTTTGTGGTCTTCCTGAGATACCTGCCTCTGTCTCTAGGGCACCTGTAGATATCATTTGTTAGAATAGTTATAATGTCTACTATAATCCAAAAACTTTTCTCTAGTAGCGTTCTTTTTCTTAACTAACTTGTTATTTTAACCTAGCAAAAATAATTGTGTATTTATAAAATCATGTACACTATTATCTTTAAAATGCTAAAATAAAGGTGAATCATTTTGCTTCATGCATAAGAAAACAAGATTAATATTAGAAGATGGTATTGCAAAATACAATACTAGGTAGGCAATTTATTTTGTGTAAAAAATTAATGAGTTTTTAGAATACTAAAAAATGTAATTCCTATTAAGAGAAATTTTAAGTAGACTAAATTCCAATGGCTTTTACTGAGAAACACCCAAGGATGCATCTATAGATATTAGTGTACAGTGCCAGTACCAGATAGCTGAAAAAAAGGGATCAAAGGCATCAAAGTTCCAATTGTCTCACAAGATCTCTATACAGAAAGAGATTTAGTGGTATGACATTTCCAAAGAAGAAATTGAAGTGATTGAGTTCCTTTTTCTTGTTGGAAAAAGACCATCAAAGAAGCCAAAATCAGAACAACTTTAATTTCTGTCTAGGAAAGAATTCCTTACTACCCACAGATATGGTGGTAACCAGTTTAACTCAAAACAAATCAGTGGAGAAGAGTGCACTGTTCTTCAACTCAATAATTACTCTAGCTGTTAATTTACAGTCTACCAAAGAAAGACTGAAAAGTAAACAAACAGAAACAAAAATTGGATCCAAGTAACTGATCAAGACAGATTTTTTTTCTTCCCTAGCCACTTGATGCCTAACAGAGGCACGGTGAATGGAATACATTTTAAACACACATAAAAAGGAAAAATACAAAATCAATTTTTTTAAAGAAACCAAGGTAGCAAATACTGCACCAATTCTATCCTGAAGAACTGGACTATTCTATCACATAGACCTTTCCAGAAACTCATGAACATTAACCTGAAACAACTTGTTCTCATTAGCCCACGGAAATCTGTGTTTCAAACAGTGTTTAAGCTCAACTGGAATTTGATGTGTATGAATCAACTCTAAATGAAACATCTCTGTGAGCATCTGCAAAGATAACTGACTAAGCTTCACATAGGTCTGGTTGTAACAAACTCGCAGGCTGAAGCACACTGTCTTGAAGTTACTTATTCAGTAACTTATTAAGTAAGTTAAAATCTCTAGAAATCATTTTCTCTAGCTGTAGTTTTCACATATTAAGAAATATATAGGGGACATAGATCTATAATTTCCAAGGTCTCATTTATATTAGATTTCATGTGGAACATGATGAATATTGATCTTCTCTCTGAAGTATAAGAACTAACTAGAAAAGGGTCAATAGTATAGACTAATAGGCAGACACAGAATTCAAGGACCCTGTCATCTATCATATTAGGGTTTTCAAGTATATGTAGAGGTTATAGTTCTATAATATTGTCTGGCGATTACTCTCACAGAGAGTTTCAAAAATATACAAAAATAGCAAAGTTATAAAATGGACTAGTAAGCAGTTACTTTGCAGATGATTGTAGGATTATACCATGATTAGCCTGTCAGTCATTTATGTTTTATTAGACAACAAGCTAAAGTCTTCTGAAGAGAGGAATTTTTATTTTCAAAGTAGATTTTTTCCTCCTAAAAAAAAATAGGGAGAAATATGACAGAAGTAAAAATATGCTACACAGAAAAATATGTTGCAAAGGACATTGGAAAAACAGATCAGAATGTATTTGGTTCAAAGAAACAGCAAGATTTGCATGCTTTGACAACTAATAATTTTTGACCAATAAAAAGGTATTTTCAACCAGATTCAACTTGAGTCTGTATATTGTTTCATAGAAATATTATCCCTAACCCATCTTTATTAAATGGAACATGCCTCAAAAATGCAGAGAAATAAGTCTCCATTTTAGATTGAGTACTAAGCCTAAATTCTCACAAGGCTCTCTCCTAAAGAATATATCCCGGTTTTCTTGAAGGATCCATCTCTTGTTAGTGAAACATCTTCTTATCTTTCAGAAGAAAATAAAAAACTGCTCATGTTATTTAGGTCACATATATGATCATAAATAAGTGACGAATTAGGGATGTCAGGTTTTTTGACCACTTTTAGGTAAAAAATCCTAGCTGTGAAACTTACATCTTAAGCTATAAAAATTCATCAAAATTTTAGATTACAGTGCAAGTACAATTAAAATGTCTTTTTTTTTGTTTGGTTTTCAGGGATATTTAGAGAGCATTTTGTTTTTATTGGCTCAGGTACTACATCAGATGAAAATATCTGTTCTGCTGGCAGGTGTGCAAGGGGCGACTGTTGTGGTGTAACCACAGTCAGAATCCAAGTCTCACACAGCCAGGATCCATTAGATGTTCACTGAGGAAGACAAATGCCATCACTCCGAACATTTCCCCCTTCCTTCCTCTTCCCCCTTCTTTATATACTGAGCATGATGACATATGGTCAGAAAGGGATATGAGTATAGAATATGTCTTAGATCAAACGGGGTCAGCTGTCCTAGTTGTGTCACCTCCAAAATGTTTGTGTAGCCCCAGCCTGCTCACTGCTCACTGGCAGGGTGGTGTGAGGAGCAGAAAAAGCCTTGACTGTGCAAGCACTGCTGAGCAGCAGCTATAACATCCCTGTGCTTTTAACACTGCTTTCAGCATAAATCCAAGATGCAGCCCCATACAAGCAACTGTGATGAAAGTGGGCTCTACCCTAGACAAAACCAGCACAGAGCCTGACATGACCAGTGCTGGCCCAAAAGAAGACAGATATATGCTTAGAAATAATGGACAGATATGTCTGGAAGGAAAAGAATACTTCAAAATATCAGCTAGACAAACCTTTAGGTTTCCAGTAGGATTGACCATGCTTGTGTAATTCTTTATACATTCTTGTCTTACTTGTTTTTAACAGGCTCAAATAATGAAAACTAGCAGTTTTAATCTTTCTATTGATAACAAGTTCATTCATGTTCTTCCTTTTATTTCTGTTAGCAGTGTACACGAAAACAGGTTTGTTTCTTCCTATTTGTAGCTACCTTTTCTTTGACTGTGCCCCAATCAGAGTTTCTTCCAGCAGAATAAACCATGTTTCACTCTTTCCTTTTAAACGTGTTTTCCAAAGCTCTAATATTCTCACTGCTTTTCCTGGATTCTGTCCTAGGGCAGGGACTCAAGAGCACTATGATTTGACTTCAATTAGTATGTCTGTGTTGTGAAAATGGCATACTTGTATATGCATTACAGTGCACACACTGTGTTGCCATTGTCGCAGCATATTAGTCACTGTCATACCAGAGCACTCATATGGCCCCACTTGCTTTTAAAGAAAAAAATTTCCAGCCAGTTTTAGTGTATTATGAATAGCTTCCTCAAGCCTGCTAGAACTACATCTCCTTCATCATGACTGAGCTTCCATAAACTAATTGTCTTCCGAATCCCAAACTTGCTAAGGCAGGCGAAAGACCATTAACTGCTCAGTGTACATCAGCATATGATCCAAATACCGAGTTTCCTCCTCTAGCAGAGTTATGTTCACAGTGGTAGATGTCTACTGGGCTGAAACACGTGCCATTCTGTCTAAGACAGAGCTCCTCTTACACTCAGCACATCCAAGGAGTGAAAAAAGAGTGGGTCCAGAGGAGGCCATGAAGATGTTTAGAGGGCTGGAACAGCTCGCCTATGAACACAGGCTAAGAGAGTTCAGCCTGGAGAAGTGAAGGCTTCAGGGAGCAGCCTTCCAATACTTTAAGGAGGCCTACAAGAAATCTGGAGAGGGACTGTTTACAAGGGCATGTAGTAATAGGATGCGGGGGAATGGCTTCACGATGAAAAAGAGAAGCTGTGGATCCCTATCCCTGGAAGTGTTCCTGACCAGATTGGAAGGAGCTTTGAGCAGCACAGTCTAGTGGAAGATGTCCCTGCACATGCCAGGGGGGTTGAAGATAGATGATTTTTAGGGTCCTTTCCAACCCAAACTATCCTGTGATTCTACAAAAAAATGTTCAACAAAACAGTTAACTTTCAAAATGTTCTTCAAGAAGCATGTGTCTGATTCTAATTCATCCTGATGTAATTTTCTTTTTACTAGTATTGAGCAAGATTACTTTTATTATATTTACAGACAGGGAACATATGTTACTCTTCAGTAATAGTTTGACACAAAAATGAAGCAAATTCAGAAGCTTTTGTTCAATTTCCTACCACATAGCCATGCTCTTTTAATCATTCTATTTAATGTATTTTTATTTCCTTCTATGCAGAAAACAAAGTAAATGAAAACAAACTACAATATAAAGAAGTTGGAATTTTTTAATTCCTTTTTTCTCCCACTCTTTCTTTACAGTTTCAGCCTATGGGAAACTAAAGAGAAAACTCTCACCTCTGCTGCATTCTGGATTTCTTTTTTTATAGATTTAGGGTTCTCAGGGATTAAGAGAAGTAAAGGAGATATATAGCATTGACTATAAAGCTTTGGACCCAAAAACAACAGCCTCTTAGGAAATCCATTACAATAAGGTTTAAGCCAGAAGATGTGGTAGAAAAATGAAATAGTATGATATCTAGATTAAATGTACACATAAAATTTAATATCAGGAACAATCATTCACTAGTGAAAAGGTAGTTTAGATAGTTTAGATGATCCCATTTTCATCTGAATTAGATCATCATCATTATGAGGGTTTATTTTTCTTATTTGATATTTAACTGTCTCTGGTCATATTTCTTTTGCTTAGTGCACAGGATCATGAAAATATCAGGATACTTGGCAGTGGTGAAGTTTATTGAACAAAAAGTAAAACAAGAAGTCTTTGAGCCCATAAAAACTAGGTTTTATTGCAGTATAACCTAGAATAATTTTAAATAGATTTTTTAAATTGATAACGGGTTCAGAAAGTGGTTTAATAACATGGAAGAGAGATTCAATGGTGGTTATTAAATATGGAAATAACAAAAGGTCAGGAAATTTCTTGACCTCAAAACAGCTGGGAGAATATGGGGTGTCAGTGGATGAAATGTGTCATGCGTTCCCACTCATTTTCCTAAGTGTCTCTTGACTGAAAACTCAAAATGGTTAGACAAAGACCAATCCAAAAAGATTAATAAAAGTTGCCTTTCTTCCTTTTTCTTTTTTTCCCTCTTCTCTTTCTGGTCAGTTTTGGCATCTAACATTTGTTTCAGTCAAGTTAGAAACTTCTTTATTTGCAGTGAACTGCCAAGTTCTTACCAGACTCTTAAATTTTGCTTAAACCAAAACCTCTTGCAACATGTGTGTAGAATCCTCTGCCTCACCCTGCAGTATCTCAAATTTTCATTCAGTTGGTATATTAGATTGCCTGTCCTCCTATAGGGTTTTTCTGCTGGCCCAAGCTTCTTAAGAAGCATATCAGAGATAGAGAGTAAACAGAGCAAACTTACAGTCTGTATCACACTAGAAAGCTAAAAACCAATTTTTAGAGTAATGCTCTTATTTCAGAAGTGTCTGGGATGGTATTTTGAACCTATTAGTGTGAGACTAATTGTCCTCTGTCCTGGTATTTAGACCAACCTACAATGTGGCATTATCTTGTACTTCTTCATGAGATAAGCAGGATAAACTTGAAGTGGCTCAGAGAGCTGTACAAGGTTGGAGATAGTCTTGGTGGAGTTGTATCATCATTCAGAATTAAAGCATAAAGAATTGATTAAATTTGTCAAACCAACCTGCTGGTGGCATTAGTATATCTGAGGAATTCAAATATGGAATTCAAACACATTTCAGCAACAAAAAACATATTGCTGGTGTAGCTATATGTCCTGTGTTATATAAAAGGTCATAGACATGATGATAATCTAAAGTAGATGTAGTCAAAAAGTTCTTCATAAATTTCTTAAATACTAGAATATATCATTGAAGCACTGACATTTCAGAAGTGGGTAGAAGATGACAGTAAGCCAAAATATTGTAGAATCATGGAAATACAAATCCCTCCAGAGCTTATTCATCTTCGTCTTTTCGAACTATGTTCAATAGACCCCAGCTCCTTTCACAGACACATCTCTAAAAATCTTCATTGAAAAGTATTTTGCAATTTCTATGTAAATAAAATATTCCAGTGCATGTCTGTCTTTGGAGTGAAAACATTTTGCATGACACCTAAATCATTCTTGCTGAAAATTAAAATGATAAAGTATTTTTGTCACTCTCCTTTGGCTTTCCAATTTGTTTTACACCTTTCTTAAACTACTTTGCCCCAAAGTGGTTATCAGACACTCCTTAAGGCTTTTTCCATATCAAAAGGAGTAGAATAATTGTCTCATGTCTTATTTATGACATTTTTTAAAACATATTTCAGAATTTTATCTAATCTTTTTTATTAGGATCACATTGCTTATACCTCTTCAATTTGTAGCCCATTTTTTTAACCACAGTATGACTGCTTAGTCATTTAAGCAGCATTTTGCATTTATACTCTGGACCTTTTCTTCAGTAAGTGTAGAACATAAACTTGCCTTTATATAATTTATTGACATCAGACATTTTCCCAGAATCATTCTGAGTTCTTATGCTGTTTTCCTTCACAAGGAGGTGTGTTACGAAGACTGCAGAAACGTCCTGTGTATCCCATCATTCAAGTAATTAACAAAACTATTGAACAGTACTCAGGAAAAGTGACAATGGGATCTTGCTTAAATTATCCTCCCAGTTTGACATCAAGTTGTTTGTAAACAGGTTTTAGTACATTTTAAATCCATTTCTAATGCTATCTGTCCATGGCTTCTCAGTTTGGTCTGGAGAACATTTTTCTCAAAAGTTATGTCAGGACATATCACGTCCAATTTTAATACACAATGGATCAAATTGTTTCACGTAATTCTTTCAGATCTTCAAGGTGAATTTAAACTAGTCATACTGAATTAGAATATTTACACTAAGTACACAGTCTAACTTATCCTTTGCCTATTTGGACCTGTGTTTTGATTATGTTGCTCTTTAGAGCATGACCATGTTAGGTAATTCACAATTGCATCAGTCTTCTCTGTATCATGATTCATTAGTTCATCTTTCTCACCAATCAATGGATCTCTTTTTTCCCTATATTCTTCCTTGTAATGTTTTATAGGAGCTTTAATTATAACTATTTATGTTCCTGACTTGACTTAAATAGCCACATAGCTCAGCTCTTATATGGTGACATGGTTAAACTCTGCCTGGACCCTGTTCCATATGTTCTGTCTTGTGCGATCAACACTGAAGCTGAGCCAGCAGCTTAAGTTTGTTTGCTCTTTTGAGCAACTAGTTGAGGTTTCTTGGCTGCTGATCTTTTTTTCTCTTTCTTCCAAACATGTTAATTAATGAATTAGAATTGCCTGGAGTCTGCTGTGTTATAACCATACAAGTTGTTTAAAAGTGCAACTTTTAAAAAGGTATATAAATTATAAACATAATCATGCAGTCATGTTCACAAAAAAAAAAAACCCTGGCTGATCAAGGAATTTCCAATACATCCTTATAAAATCCTACATTCCAGTCGATAATACCACTACAAAATGAGTAAGATTATTTGAGGGTTTGATTTATAATGATGGCTAATACTGGTAACATTCTGGTAAATTTAAAAAATTGTAAAAAAACACTGCTGTGGCAAGGACGTGAGAAGAAAAACACACCAAGGATATCCATTCCTTTGCCTTATCATGATTTCTAGACATCATCTGTGGTTAAGCCAGTGAACTGAGCTTGACCCAACACTTCAAAACTCAAGGACTTTAAAACATGGTCCATTATTGAGCCAATAAGAAGATTTTTCCAGTTAGAGATTGACCCTGCTTTAGTGATGTCTTCAGTAAAGATGGCATAATGCTAAACAGGAAGAAGGATCTGGTCTGGGACACCTACTTGAAGTACGTTCTGGAATAGCAGTGTTTGCCAAATCCTATAACATTTGGACTACTTGACTAGTTTCCATTTCAACACACCTCACTTGTTTTTTACCCAATCTTTTCCTGAATGCTAATTATCACTTTGAGCACTTTTATTAATTTTCAGTTAGACCTCATGCACTTTATTGTTACTTCAATGCATATTAACTTGTTAGCATTGTCTATTTCCAACGGGTTTCAACTGTTGGTATTAATTTAATATTAAGCTGATAATGCATTATTCATTGTAGCCTTTCAACAACTATAACTTGCATATGTATGTTCTTTTTCACTATCTAGGGAATGTGTACAAGTGCAAAGTAAGTTCAGCAGCATTGTCTCTTTAAATGAAAAATATTAACTAAACATACAATTGTTTACAGTTGACATATCTGAATGGCTTTCCAATGGTCATTGGACGAAATCTTTTAGGTAACTGTTTTATATGCTTTGTTTGTTTGCTTGTTATTGTTACTGCCAGTTTATCTGTTGCACTCTAGTAATGAACATGAAAGTTATCTAAGTTTAAATGGTACATTTTCTATTATTCTGCAGTTAGTATAAAAATGCATACAGCTTGATGTCCACAACCTTTTGTGGAAATAATACATGTTTTTTCCTCTTTTTTTAAGAGAATCTTCACAGGGCAAGGATATGAGAAGAAAACCACCAACCATCTCTTGCTGTACTTCATGCAGATTTCTAAACATCATTTATGGTTAAGCCAGTGGGCTGAGTCTGATCCCAGACTTCAAAATCAAGGACATTAAAACCATATGCTTTCTTTGATCACCTATTTTTGAGTCAATAGCAAAACCTTGAGCTTTCAAGAAGGAAAAATAAATCTGGGCCAGCTCAAAAGTCACAGCTGCATCAGTTTCTACTGGTTTTGTCAAATGACACCTGAAGCACTCTTAACAAGACAATAACCCAGTCTCATCAAAATTTGGTCTCAAATTTGATATTTCCTTCACTGGATAAAGATCTGAAAATCCAATCAATCATTGTATTCACTAGCCTCCATTTACATATTTTGCCTCCATCGACCCCATTTTTTGATAGTGTACATAGTAGCATGCATTATTGTGCCACCATAGGAAGGATAAAGAGGGACAGCTGATAGCTCAAGTACTGCTAGGAAAAAAATGAATGCTAATAAAAACAATATGAATTATAATTAATTCCTCAAAGTTCATAATGAAACTGTTCTGTAGACTAGGAGAACCATCCTTATCCCTTCCACTAGTCCAGCCAATCCAACCCCAGAGAGCTATAGAAGATATATATTGCTTCATTAATCCTGAATGCCCACACTCTGCAACAGCACTGAGGGCTTAATGTGGATGGGAGTTATCTTCTCGATCATCATGGGTCCCTTCTATTTATATCCAGTTAGCAACAACTCACTCACATTCCCAGAGCTCAGAACATTCATTTATCAAGATACATTGAACCCTTTGAAGATCCATAGCCTAGAAGTTATGATTCTATCTTCTGGTTATTAGGAGAGAGCCACGCATAACTAGGATCACTTCTGAGAAGAAAAGAACACAATTTTCTGTTAAATATTCAGCTGTCCAGCTGAAATGAAAAACAGCTGCCTTTGGATATTTTGACTGTAAACAACTACTGCCCATAAGCAAGCTTTTAGTTTCTTATAAGCATGCAAGGTATTAAGCCAGATTTAACATTACATTATGTATATAATTAAATATATAACAATCCATCCGCAATGTATTCTAAATTTGCGCTACGACAAAATATTAAAACCAGCTCAGCAGCACTTATGGTTGCTTTTGTCCCTTCAATGTTTTGCAAGTAGTCCTTATATAGCAAGCTCTCAATCGTATTTAATGTTACTTATTTACCATGCACAATGCTTTGATAAACTCCACCTGGGCTGGTATGCATCAGAGCATTTCTTCAACACTATGGGAGGCAAGAGATTTGTGAAATCTGCTGCCAGATCACTTTATGGACCAGAATTTAGTTGAATTCTTTGTCTCAGTTTTATTTTCACTGACTTCAGTGTCTGGAGATAAGATCAAAGGCTCTCTGTTGTTTTGAAATAAAGGCTGGGGCTGATACTAGCATCTTCTGTCATGACAGAAGTTTTCAATAGAAATATTAAAAAATCTAGAAGATAGAGTATTTTCAAGATCTATTCACAATTAAAAACCACCTTACTGCAAGGTATTTCTTTGCTTCTCCAAGCACAAGACACATTTCATTATTTTTTTCTTACTTAAATTCATAGAAACAGACATAAAAATAACCAATAATTAAAAAATCCACCATCAAGAAAAAAAGACTTATGCTCATGAGACTGAAAAGCTAAACACAATGCAGATGTTAGCTGTAACACTTACTGCAAGACCAGAAAGTCTCAAGTCCTACAACACTGAGTGTAATCTACAGTTAAGCTATGTAAAGAGTTATGTTCTTGTCCAGTTATACAAAGTTCCTTGGTAGTTGAGACGGCAGATTGTTCTTGGAATATCTAGTGGACTGTAACTAATGTATATACTATTTAGATTTATTCCAACAAATTAAAACTTTGCCATCAGCGATGGTCAACACAATCATCAGTCCAGGCATAGTTCTAATAATATATTTTAGAGGGCAGGAAGAAAACCAGGTTAATCCTGTCTTGTTCTTTCACTCCAAAGTTATACATTTTGCATCTGGTATATGGATATTTCATCCAGATGTTTTCCCACCTTGCATATGAAAACTGAACTATGAAAGATTTTTGAAAGTTAAGATATACCTGCTGCTTCTCCTGTATTCACACGGCAATTAAGCTGTCATAAAAGAAACTGTGATTCATTTGTTAGCGGTTTGTTGAGCTCTCCTGTGAAAAGTGTTTTGTTTTGCATGAGGAAATGGAAGTTAAAATAAGATTTTTGGTTTGGATGTTTATCTTGGAGGTCAGCTGGAGCACTTGATGCATCAGTTGTTACATGAAAAATGTACCAAAAATAATTGAAGAAAAAAATTTAGTCTGGAATGCTACCTTATGTCCTAATTGCAATATTAAAGATTTCTATTCTTTGTCTTTGGCCCAATGAATTATTAAATGTCTTCACCCAAATGGAATTCCATAAAAAGGAGAAAACTACAAGTCGTGATCGCCTTTTCTTCTACCATCTCAGTCTGCTTTTACCCTCAAAGTCTACAGATTTTGGTTTGGGCAGTCTTCCGAGAATTGTGAAACTCAGTGCAAAAATGGGCCTGTGGTGAGATAAGGATTGAGAAGGTTGTCTGTCAGAAACAGAACCTGCAAAATTTGGCATTAAAAATACAAGGATTACTCTTTATGCCTTTCATGCCTTAAGGTAATAATTTAACCACTACTCTCTGCTTTTAACTGCATCAACAGAAGAAAGTGGTGCCTCCTGGCACTTAGCTTGGTATGCAGGAACCAGTTACAGGATGTGAATTAAGATATTTGTATTCATCATCTATTTATAAAATCTACTGATCTTTACAGTTGTCAATTACAGTTTACTGCGAATCTCATTCTGAAGAATGCATCTCTTCACACAATTTGGTTGGAAAGTGGGCACTTAATGTACCACCGAAGATGCCGAAATCATTATCATTAGACAATGTACATTCCGTTGCTTAAACCCTCAACTGGAACTATACTTAGGCCTGTGCACCTTTTACAGTTCCAAGTCTTGGATGAATTAGCTATATGTGCAATAAATATGTGTCAAAGAAAGTTCCTGGAATACGAATATGGTGCCTCATTAAGATACACTCATTTATAAACATTTAGAATTAAGTCTGACTTTTCCTCTAAAAATTTAGTTTCTCTTTAGATAAATAATGCATGTCTTAAAATCAATACCAAGTGAGAATTCATTTAAGTGTACTGTGGAGATTCATTGCAGATGGATTAAAGATTATCTGGTTTTGCACTCTGCCTGCACACCTAAATAATCACCCAAGTGTCTTTTGGCCTTTCTTGTTTCTAATGCCTCCCTGTCAAATAAATGATCATTGCAAGTCTTTTTGCAGAAAATTTATCACATCTGTCATGTGTTTAGCAGTTCTTATTATGCTTTTGTAATTCCTAAGGAAAAGCTCAGACTACTAAAATTATTTGCTTGTCAACAAAATACTCTTCACACTACCAGCAGTTTTTCTTGTTTCATAACGTACTGCTCAACACTGTATAGCACCACACACAAATAGGCATTAAAAATTACAGCTGTGAGTGGGGCTTTCTCAATGACATATTTGGTGGAACAGAGTATAGGGCAATTAATTCTCAAATACCACATTCGTTCATGCTTCCTATCTGCTCTCCATTTACTACCAGCCTGTACCCTACTCTCCTGCCCTAGATATTTTTAATACATGATATTTTTTGCTTTTTATTCATATTTTAAAATCAATGTACTAATTTTTTTTAGCAGAATTTAAAATCTTTGAGATTTTAAAGTTTTATGCCCAGCTAAATGGAAAACACTGTGCAGAACTGAATACAAAACAAGTGCATGTTTCATCTGTTGAAATGTAAAGGTTTCTAATCTGATTGTTTATATTTGAGGTGGTTATCAAAGCTGCTTCTGCTCTCTGTAGCTAGAAAGAAAGCATTTCTGTAAGATTCATTGCACTATAAAGGACACTTCTCTCATACATCTGATAAATCACACTCTGGAAATGCCTGACTTTCTCCACCAATTACTGAGAGGACGTAGTGCAATTTACGTAGAGTAGATGTCTGATGACAGACATGCACAAGTGGTCAGATGAATCCTCTCCTATGAATCTGATTTTGCCATAGCTGACTCAGAGGTAGAAAAATATATGCTTTGTAGGTTGAATGTGTTTTCTACAGTACTCCTCTCTATTTATAATATTGTAAATAATTACTGTATTAAAAAGAGTCAGAGCACAACTCCGTAAACTGAAATATACCTTCCTGAAATACTGGTATTATACAGAATGTAGCAGGAAAATATGCCCTTCTAGGGGGGAATTTTTTTTAATGTCCCTGTTTGTGATAGGACTATTGGGTAGAAGCAAACAGTTGATGAATTATCATCCTCTGCTTCAATGCATGTCAATATATTGTAAATAGATCAGAGTGCAGCAAAATAAATTAGTAGGGATGTTGCAAATGTGTGCCTGGCTAGCACAGAAACTCCCGTGTATTGCTTTATCATTAAACACTCTGTTTCTGTGGTGTCAGATAGAAAAGAAAAAGGATTTTTTTTTTCAAGTATTAAAAGCAGATATATTATTATGATGTATAGTCAACTCTCTGAGCTAGAAAAGCCAGAGAGAGCAGTCAACTTGGGTCCAAGTTGAAGCAACACTCAACACACAGCAGCTGTAAGTGCAGGACTTTGAATACTTCTTTAAGGTAGGACAGAGTCACAGAAAAAGAATCTTTTTGAGATCTTGGTTTTCTTTAAACAAATTAATTTCTTCATCTGCCGAACATATTCACAGACAAGTTATGCAGATTCCCCAGGGATTTAGTTCACATCTGGCAGTTCCAGAGCATTGTCATATAGAAAGCACTGTCTCCACATCCATAATGAGGTATCAGGCAAATTTTTCAATGCCATGAAGTCCTAAGCACTTTCTCTGGCACAGCATGCCTCCTCATCCACGCTGCTAAAGACTTTCTTACCAAAGAAGAAGTGTTGTGGTGCTCTATGGCAAATACCATGGCCAGCAAGACCAAGACCTGCAGGTGCAATGGTTTGATGCCCACACAACCAAGGAATCTTAAGGTTGCCTGTGTAGGGCATGCTGATCCGGTGCCTCTAATTGGCCACTGCCTTCTCCTCCCCTTTTCCCCCATATTTGGTTCCCTTTCTAGAAGGTTCTTTGTTGCTTGGTCTCCCATTGGCCCATGTTACTTCTCCCCACCTCCCTGCGTTCCCTATCGGTTATATACCCCCTTCCCTGCCTTTGTAACTCCCACTTGCTATTGTGTTATTGGTTGTTGGATGTTTTCCCTTCCCTGTCTGTAGGGGTATAAAATCCCATGTCACCATCTTTTCTCTGGAGTTCTTCATCCCCGACTGGATTTCTTTAGATACTTACTCTCAATAAAACCTCTCCTTTTATACGAAGAGCCCCCCCCGCCTTGTCTTTTCTCCTCTATGCACCCTATCCATCGGTGGGCAAGGCGAACCCAGGCTGAGACCTCGCCTGCCCTCCTGCACCAGGGCAGCCTCCATCTCTCCCTCTGAAGTTGGCAGTTGCCTGGTGCTTAGGTGGTCACTGCTAACCAGCAGACAGCACCGTGGCAGAAGAGTTTTGTCTATTTTGGTGGCTGGAAGAAGAGTGTGATTTGTATCAAGCTCCTGAACTGCACTAGTACTTGTCTGGAGAGAGCTGACTGAAAGAGACTGCATATCTAAATGCATATGTATTCTACTTCTGTAGAAATAGCTTCACACATAAGATCAAGACATATGAGCCCTCGGCACCAAGTGCTTCTGGGGGGATGCAACTGGTCAGTGCTGAATTAATGCTAATAAGCAATATAAAAAACGATTACGTGGCTATTGCAGGGAGTGTTAAAAAGAATGCCAAACCTGAAAGGTACAATTTATTGCTAAACTCCTGTAATGAAAATGAATTACAACTAGTACACAAGGGGAGAAGGTATAAAAGACTTTCATAAAACAAGCTACAAAGCAGTTCAGAGAACATAATGGAACAGTCTATACTTAAACTGAGCAAGATGCATACTTACAGGCCGCATCTGAAAATTTAAAAGGGAATTTAAAAAAATATATATAAAAGGGAGAGGATAGTCTTTCTTAAGAAGGTTAAGGACAAATAATTTGTACAGCTCCAAGCATTCCAAGAAGTGCTATTGAAATTCTGACAATATTTCACTGGTTAGAGACCCAGTCAATTTCTAACCTCATGTCCTTAAAATGTTTCTTAAGATAAAGAAAGTGAGTAACACCATTCTGATTCATCAGACACTTATACTTTTTAATCAGCCAGTGTAATTGCTATAGTAAGCGTAATGGGCCAGGCTTGCCCTTGCACTGACAGCACTCCTACCTTATCAGTGCAGTTCTGTTGGGTTTAAACCAAATGGAACCCTAGACTATATGGTACTACAGACCATAAAATATAAAGCATCGTTAAAATATTAATGCAAACGTTGGAAACATACCACTTAATTTCTCACAGCTCTTACTCCTTCAGAAAATGCTGAGGGAGAAATGTCACACATCATAGTAAAATATTACTGAACAGGAAGTAGAGGACCTGGGCTGCAGTACCATTATGTACTCATTTATAAATATCTCCTCATAATAAACCTCTTAGTTTTAGAAATTTAAAACATAGTCTGATATCAGTGGTAACAACATTAAAATATAATAGATCATACAAAGAGTGCTGATTTCCAGTCTTAAAAGCAATAAAGAAGAACTCTTAATTACTAATTTTCAGCAGACAAGTTATTTTTTATTTGGTCAATTGTAAATCAAGGGGGTGGGACAGTTTGAACCTGTGGAACTGGCAAAACGAAAACTATTCATTTGGTGTATTCATGCACCATTGACAGAGCAGCTGCGGGGTGAGGAAAATTTCTCTTCTGCAGATTTATATCCTAAAGGCAAAATCCTGAAAGAGAAAAGAGGGGCAAATGCTTCAGATTATTACAGCAAAATTAAACTAAACTAATGCACCAAAGACATCATCTGCCTAATTACCTTAAATCTGATTTGAGCGATTTATTTCATTTAACTGCCTAAAGGATCTGCATATACTTTTGAACTACTTGGTCTGGGTTCATTTTATAGTCAGTAGAGAGAAACAGATATACTCAGTCAAAATTGGATGGACCTAGTTTAGATGTTAACTGTAGACGAAGATGAAACATAATAGAAAGCAGAATCACAGTCAATGAGTGGTTGAGGTTGAAAGGGACCTTAGCAGATCATCTAGTGTACCCCCTGTGATGGTCGCATAGGACCATGTCCAGACAGATTTTGAATATCTCCAGAGAAGAAGACTCTGCAACCTCTCTGGCCAGCCTGTTCCAGTGCTCGGTCATCCTCACAGTAAAGAAGTTTTCGTCATGTTCAGATGGATATTCCAATGTTCCAGTTTGTGCCTTTTGCCCCTTGTCCTGTCCCTGGGCACCACTGAAAAATAATCTGGCCGAGCTCCCTCAGACTCTCCTCATGAGAGAGATGCTCCTGTCCCATCATCACCTTTGTAGCTCTCCACTGGGCCCTCTCCTGTAGTTCCTTGTCTATCTTGCGCTGAGAAGCCCAAAAGTGACACAGGACTCCAGATGTGCCCTTACCAGGGTAGAGCAGAGGGGCAGGATCACCTCCCTGTATCTTCTGTCAATACTTTTCCTCAGGATACTGCTTGGCTTTTTTGGCCACAAGGCATACTGCTGGTTCATGGTTAACTTCCTGTCCACCAGGCACCCAGGTCCTTCTCCTTTCCTCTGCAGAATGCAAAGGTTGTCTATACAGGCTTCTCAGATATAGGAGTGTACATTTAGTCAGATGACTGCATTCTTTAAAGGAGCCCATCTGAAACAAAGTCACTGAAAGGATATTATTCATACTACAAGAAGGCAAGAAACAAAAGCTGGTGGCATTTTTCTACTATATGTTTGTTAAGCACCTAGAACAATGACAATTTCACACTTAAGCCTCATTTAAGTGTTAGTTTAATGAGAATAAAATAAAACAGTAATATGCATGTGATATAGATACTCAAATTCCCTAAGAAAACATCTTTACTTTGCTTAGAACATGTATTTACTTTAGTTTGTGTGTTTACTTTGATGTACACAACTGTACATAATTTCCTAGATTAAATTTTCCATTTTATCTAAGACAAAAATTGTTCAAACTTCATTACAAAAATACTTCTTTTCCCTCTATTTCTTTCGAAAGATTTTATCTTGGAGGCTTTATCATCTGTCACTACAAGGAAGAAGTGCTAGTACTGAAATATTGTTAAATTTAATTCCCGCTGCAGCACTTTACTGAAACTTATTGGTCTTAGATAGGCGCTAGCTTGAAATCTGAAATTGGATTCTGGAATAAATAATCAAAATACGGTTCTCTTATTATTGTCTGAGTTGTGCTCAGAATCTAAGATAAAGATATCTTTATTAGATTTGGAAGAATAGAGAGTCTTTTGATTAATGCTCAGATGAAAAGAGCATTTGAAAATATGGGAGTGACAAGGTCACTTGTGCTATAGTTATTGAATAACCCATCTGGGTAATGGGAGGAAATGTTGTTTCTGTGGGCTATCTACAAAGTATTCCCAGTGCCAAACTACATTAGATGCTATAATGGATAGTAAGGGAGGGTAAAATTTGTCAAGAAAATGAGGCAGTCTGGACAGAAACCAAAAGTCAAGATACAAGCACTATAATTAAACAACTGATTTATTTTACAAATTCTATTTTTAAGAACCTTTAACAAGGTTTTCAGCAAGAGACGGGACATGCTTGAAACAACATATTTTCAAACAAGAATGTAACCTAAACAGCTATAGTTTTTATATAGAGTGGGAAATCTATAAGAAAGAAATAAATTATTCTATTTCTGCTGTGTTACTCTCTTCTCTGACCTCAAGAACTCCTCTCCCCCCACATCAGTATCAAGTAAACATTGTCTTTTGAAAAATCAAAACCATATATGTTGGTTCCCTCCTGTAGAAATCTTACTTCTATAGGAATTACTTTCTTTTGAAGGTTTGGGAGGTTTTCTGAATAAGATCAGAAGATGTATGATAGAAGGGTTTTTTCAGCAAACAGCTGAGATTTTGAGCATTTAATCAACTCTCAGAGAATTTTTTTTTTTTCTCTCTGTAGATGGTATTTTTAAAAATATTTTGTTCAAACATTAGTTTCATGACTGCATTTTTAAAACTTTGCCATAGAATAACTTTTTATGGGGTTCTCAACTGTTACGACCTCACAAGAGCCATTCCACAATTGAGGAAGATTTACACGTCACAGTTTGATTTTCAGCTTCTTTTTCAATGGATTACATTCATAAATACTCAGTTGAAATGATAAAAAAGAAAAAAAAAGAAAAAAGTGAAAATGAAAGGCAAATGAAAAAGAGTCTTCAGAACTCACACAAAGTCTAACAGAATTTCATCAAATTGCCCGCAGCTGACTTCTGTAGTATTTGTGGCATTTAGTTGTGAAGTCCTTGAGATACAGTCAATTGAAGTATAATTGATTAGATAACCCTTCTCCCACTTCCCTAATAATCCAGCGGCTGCAGGCCACCCATATACAAATTATGTAGCACAGCAGTAGATCAAACATGGTTATTGACAGAAGCTGTGTTGGTATGTCAAATCCACAGAATTTAAACATAGTAAAATCTAAGTAGGATGGATATTTTGAGGGATTACAGTCACTTCTAATAACCATCTAATAGAGATATTTGTGTTTTATGATGTGAAATAAACATAGAGACCTCTAATCAATGAGGGCCCATGGAAGAAAAGTTAATGGGGAAAATGATCCCCGGTCTCTGCTGAAATGTTCCTTGTGTCTTCCTGTGGAGTACATGGGTTCCCAGAGCAGAAGCACTAGATGTCTTCACTTCTGTACGGCATATTAATGTTTCAGGAGAGTCTTTGCTTCAGCTGCTCTATCCTGACAATATATCAATCCAAATTCATACCTGACATAAATCTTGAATTCAGTTCACTTTCACCAGATTTTATTTTGTCTCACAAAATTCTCCTATCCTTTACTACACTCTGAAGCATCTTTAGCTATATTAAAAAAAATTAAATAGCTGATATTCAAAAGAAAACAATCGGGTCATTTGGTAGTATTTATTTAAATACTTTAGTGAAAATTCTTGAATTTATTTTTCTAAATTGGTTTACAGCAAATCTGCTGGCCACTAGAGAGTCATATTCACTCAATTTTTCACCAGAAAAAAGGGAATGTGAAATACATGTCACCATAAATAGCAGATTTTATAATGACACTAAACTGTTATTAGACTAAAACATTTGTGTAATTCTGGCATTCTGTTGGAAAAAATATGCTGAGTGATACTTAAGCTTACCTTTGAACCTTCTTAGAAGGTTACTGTCAGTATGCTTCTAGGTTATGAAATAAAAGCTATGAGGCTACAAAGTGCAAAAAGACTCATAAGTGCTTATGTTATAGGTGTGATTTTCCTAGAGTTATGTCTAATCCATACAAAACAGTTGTTCTTTAACTTTTAGTATTAAAATTATCTTTATATTAGAAAAAAGCACAACAACCTCCTGTTTAGTGATTTCAATTACTCTCAAAATATTATTTGTGTAGTGTTTGGGGTTTTTTTTTTTCTTGATTAGTAATTACATTTGAGTTATATCAAAAGATAAATTGTACTGTTTGGGTGATGATTTTATTCTTCCTTATTTGAAGATTTAAAAAATGGCAAAGTTTGTATTTGATATGCAATTCCATTTACCTCTGTTTGCATTTTAACAGCTAAGTGAAGCCCTATGACTCACTGAAGAACTTTGACCTTACCCACCATCCAAGGAGCCTAGACTGAGAGCAAGACATAGAAACGGAGTAAAAACCTCACAATATTTGCCAGGGGATAAAAGGCACTTGTGGAAATAATTAGAAGACAATCAAAAGCATTTTACTTTCTACTTAGAATATTACTATACATAATAAATAGGTTAATTTTTAACTTAAACAGAAAATCCCACTGGTCTGATATAATATACTTAGTAATACTCCTAAGTATAAAAATAACATATTTAGAAATTCCATTGAAAAATAATTCTTTTGCCTTACATTAGATTTCTAACAAGTACTTTCTTGTCTCAGAATATTTATATAAGAGATACTAAAGCTGGTAATTAAGTATATAAGACTGCAGAAGCACTTTATATAATATTTTAAGGACCTTCTGTTAAAATAACCAGATCAAAAAGGGACATTGTTGTATTTGAATTGCAAATGTCTTAAAGGTTCTTTGCTGGTTCCAGGGATTGTACAAAGAGCTAGACAGTCTAAGAACTGAAAAAGGTGACTTAGGCACTTAAACAGGAAGTCGGACTCTGAAACATTCTCTTAGGGTTTTTTAAAATTTTCATTCTGGTGAAGCAGAATGTTTCTTCTCTTTTCTTTGAAGAGCAAGCATGAAAGAGGCTGCATATGCATGCTGTCAAGTCCCTGAGAACAGCAATGGACATGGCTGTCCCTGTCCAGCCTCTTTGGTGTCTTCCTCCACCCACCCACCCACAGCCCAGGACGCCATTTCAGCCCCCAGGGCTTTAAGTAATGCAAGTACTGGGGTGCAAATATCCATCTATCCCCAGATGTCTCAAGATTTCTGCGGGGAGGGTGCATCACTCGGTGTAATCACACTTCAAACCCAGCCACAACTTCTCCCATCGGTGGGACTTTTCTTTCTCTCCCAGTTAAAATTCTGACTTTCAGAAAGCTGGAAATGTTCATCAGCATTTTTCTGTACTTATATTTCCTGTTTGCCTCAGAAGTGATTTCCATATAAAGGTCACACATCATGATTTCCTGTTTTTGATACTTTTTGAAAACTACTTTATGGAATTCAATAGGAAAATTACCTAGTTTTGCAGCACCATATTATGCAATTAGCAGTTCCCTACATCTACTGAGTTTTCAATACTGACAGCCTTTTAGCAAACCTTTTATCTTTCAATCTGCAAAGAGAAATGCTTTTGCAGGGAAATTTGGTGAGTCAAATAGATGGCTGAAATAACAAGGAGAAAATAAAATATACGGTATGCAAAACACAGTCAACCATTTCTGTGAAATGCTGAATTTTAATTACTATAACTAATTATAGTCCTGCTACATTTCTCTCACATTACAGATGTACATTGGGCTAATGTGGATTAAGATAAAGTGCTTCAAGGAAACAGCAGCAAAAATAGGACACAATCTCATGTTTATAGAGAGAAATAGAGAACTTTTCCCTAACCTTAGCTTTTGACATCCTATTAAATGCCTTGTCTTTAACTGAGTGACCAGCTCCATACGTAGTGACATACTAGTTCTTCAATCAATGCAGTAGTCAGATGAACTCTTGTTTTGTGATAAATAACCATTTACTTAATAGCAATCTCTTTGAACTGCACTATGAAACATGGTTTATCATATCATCACATTGTGCTCTCTTCCCTCCCTCAAATCAATATGTTGAAATTACTGCTATATTTTATACATTAGTTTTATTTTGTTAAGGGTCGTTCACTGCTAAATAGTAGCAATCTCTGCTAAAACAAATATCTTCTTGCTCTTGATAATCACTTCAAAAGAATAAGAAATCACTGTTACAAAAAATAAAGTCTTGCTTTCCATGACTTTTATAAGTATTCTTTTGCCGTGTTTTCTCATTTCCTGCAGCTTTCCTCTATTTGGAAGCAAACAAAAATTTTGGTTTAGACATTTTTTACATATTTAGAAATGTCATTCCTTCAGTTGTATACTTTCATCACTTCTTGAAAGTTGTATACTCTGTGTTAGACTCATTCTAGTAGTATTAATATAAGTTTCTTGAAATGATTTTTCTTCAGGTACACTAAATTCTTAAAGAATTTTATAGGCTACTTATATCTAGGAATTTCCTAGTTGAGACGTCAAAACAACAAAATGAAAATTATATTTTTATTTTCAATCATAACTTTCATGCACTTTAAATTATAGTTATGAGGAATCTTAAATGCAGAGTGGTCTTATCAGCTGATGCCTAGATTGTACCCATATTCTTATGGTGGTTCAAAATTGGGAGGCAGTAATCCAGCTTTTAAGTCCTGTGGGGTAGCTGTTTCATTAAGTATAGTTAATCTCAAACAGTATATATTCAGAAAAAACATCATGACATTTACTTTCATTAAGAGTAAAACAATTAATTGGTGAAACTGTTAATTGGGAAGTAGGAACTGAGCTATGGAATAGCAGAGACTTATTTGGCAAATGCTTTCAAAACAGAACAGTGATTTCTGTATCAGGTTAGCATGTGGTGCTATATATATTCTGCACCTCATTTTCAGGAGTTCTCTTCTCTTAAGACTAAAAAAAGTTTAACATGTATGGCCACTTTGTATTCTTTGCTTTAGAGGGGCTTCTGTACACACAAGAATGAAAACCTATGATACAGCAAAAGAAACAATAAAAGATACCTCATTATCCTAGCTGTGGTATGAGAAGTTCTGTATCCAAAGGACTGCTTTTATGTTGCCCACTTAAGGCATCCTGGACAACACACATGGCAGTTCTGGGAGATGGGATGATCTAGATCAAGTATCTGACTGCCTGGGCAAGAATGCTGCAACAGACTGATGTCTAACACCACAGTGTAGGGAAACAAATATAACACAAAGTGAGAGTTGGACTCTGGCCTTCACAAGTCTGCGAGCACAAGACCAAGGGAATTTTTAGACTCGGGTTCCCTAGACTTTGTAACAAACAACTAGGTTTGTTTTCTACCACTGAAAATTTCTATTGAAGGGAAGCAAACTCTTCCAGCTCTTGTAGAGACTAGAAAGTTTATGTAAATGAATCAATGAAGTACTCCAAATCGCTTTAGAGTAGGACAGAAAAATGGTGAAACATGCAACATCTAGGATATAGTTATATCTTCAGAGTGACTCTTGTATGTACATATGTCTTACTACTAGCAAAAAATACTTCCATGTAATTTCTTCCTCCATAGTGATGGATAATCATTTTCTAAAGCTCTCTGGATCGTCATCTGGAAACTGAATCTGGACAGGCTTCAGAAGTCATCATTTTCCTCTTTATGTATGATCCTTCAATAAAAAAATTGATGAGATCAAAAAAGGTCTGTCACCATGTTGTGGTCTCAACAGCATAACAATTTTTATTGTGGAGCAGAGAAAGAAAAAGTCACTGCCTTGTCATGAACTGACATCAGAGCCAGCTACAGAACCTTTATTCCAAGTGCTTGTGCAGTGCACCTACCATTACAGCACAGTCCTTTGAACACGTTTCATACAATTAACAGAAGAAAAATTTTTTAGGACATTCAATACTACTTTTCAGTACTAAAAATTGTTCAGGGTGTGAACTGGACCTAATTTATATGTTTAGAGTTCTCAACAATGTACTCCTAACAAGGACATGATAACATGAGGAAATAATGGTGGTAGATCTGCGCAATTCTAGAGGTTTTGCTTTCTCTGCAAGTTTGTTTAAAATTCGTTATGGGGCATTTTTAAGGATAGAAAGTATCCTTAAAAATACTTACATATCGTTAAGGATAGAAAGTATCCACAAGCATTGGGCTAGGTTTGTGCCATTTAAAGCACACTGCCGTGGTCCTTCAAAAGCCCAGGTTTTCTGAGCACAGTGTGCATAGACTAATACTTTGCCAATCTCACAGCCCTTTCTCTGCAGGATTTAGGGACTTTTGGTGCTACAGATAGCTTCCCTTGCAAAAAATCTACCTGGAACAAGTCCTCAATTCTACAATCCTCGTTTTTCATCCTGTATCATTACTACTCTCTGTTCCCCACTACTAGATATGTGAGAGTCTCTCCCTGAAGAACAAAAATTGTAATGTGGATGGCTGTGTTGCAGTCTGCAATGTAAGAGAGGAGTGAAGGAAGGTCATTCCCTTAGCCTAAGGTAAGTACAACAGACATTCCCTGAGAGTGACTTCAAAGGTTCAGTCGAAAAAGATTCTGGCTGTCATTGGTTGGATTTACAATTTATTCTGATTTCCCCCTGCTATAAATCTAGGCTTCTTTTTTTCCTAGCTGTCATTTCAGCAAACATAGCCTGGGGTCAGGTTTTCTTCTTCTCATTCCATCTGTGAGGTACACAAGGCCACACTCTCTGCTTACTGAAGTTTTCCAGCAGTGCAATATTATTTGATGATTTCTGATTTACGCTATTAGAGTGTTACACTACAGTTTGAGGTCCTTTAAGTTAAATGGTGATCACGTGTGCATTTTTTCCACTGCTGGCATTTAACTGTGCCCAGGAAAAACCCCAAGTTGTCCCTAGAATGAAAAGGACAATTTAGTTCTTGCAGCTGGCATTCACAAGGGAAAGGGAAAAAAAAAGGAAAGGAAAAGGATGACCGAGAAAATGAGATCATGAAAGAGTGAAGTCACTGAGAGAGAATCCCAGGATGTAGCTTTTATAGTCATTTTCCAGACCAGAACACTGCCTTAAGGGAACAGTCAGTAACTAAGATGTCTTACAGAAATGAGAAAAAAAAAAATTCATTTCTGCCTTTGATTTTCTCTGACTAGCCTAATTTTTTTTTTTCTACAGTTCTCTTCCTATTGTAACTTCTATTTCTTAATCAAACTGGGAAAATAAATCTGTCAGAAAGGAACATTGAATCAAGACGGTTTCCACATAGCTTAAATGATATTTAATTACTGGTATTCTGTCTATACTATGGTGCTTTCAAAGAACTGGCTTGTGATGTCCTTCATAGGAAAGTAGGACTAGAAGTAATGCAACCTGTAATATTCATGGAGATGGAGAGGAAGCAGTTTTACGTCCTACTCTCTCCCATGAGAGTGTTTGTGTCTCAGAGGGTTCCTGAGCTGTATCAGATGAAGTTGTATCTCTACAGTCCTTTAATCAAAAGTAAGGCAAATTACTGTGACTTGACCCCATCTCTTCCTTTACATATCAAAGCAGCAAAAGGATGCTTGAAACTGTGCTAACCAAGCAGCATTTACATCCCTTAAAAATTATCATAAGCAGCTGAGAGTATCCATCAGCACTCAGATCAAAGGGTTATTATTGAGAAATGTCTGCATGCTCCCTCTACTGATCTGATCAGGGGGCCTCAACAGGAGCAAAGTTTTATTTTGCAAATCACTTGTTGAAACCTCTAATACAATAATTCAAAAAGTCCAGATTGCTTAAAAAAAAAAAAAAAAAAAAAAAGAGGAGAAAACTGCAGGTGGAAAAAAGTGGTGAGTCCTCTGATAGTGGATTTGGCTGTGTGCAATGCTGCTCAGAAAATGCTGTGCTTGCTGTTTTTATAATAAGATGACCTTTTCCACTGCAAAGACACAGCCATCACAACCATTAGTAAAGCACTAATGAATAGCCTCCTATTAAAACAACAGCAGCAAAGCAGGAATTTCATATCTTGTATGTCCCTTTCACTTCACTGAAGTGTGAACTCTAAAACCTCATTGAAACCAGAACATTTTGATGAGAGGAATTGCAGGAATGTTACTCAGAATCATTCCTGCTACAAAATTTTTAATTTTCTGGCTTTTAATGTTGTTTTTTGGGTTTTTTGGGGTTTTTTTTTTAACTATGAATATGCTTAACACGTCTGAGAACAAGTTAGTATTTCTGCTCTTACTGTGCCTAGGAGCTGTGATCTAGGTTAGGGACTCACCAACTTAGTATGCAGCTGTGAAGATAAATGACCCTGACTGATCTTGTGCTACCATTTCTAATGTCATGACTCTCTTCTGTCAGACTTTGCCATTCCTGAGGGGTATGAACCCTCAATCATTGATAATAGATATCTGCTCAAAAGTGGTAATGACTTGAGACATTACGTTTTTCAGACTTCTACTCTTTTTTATTACATGGGACAGAATATTCTCTGTAGCCCAGATTTTAGAAATGTACATCATATTTTAACTTCAGTTGATAAAAATAGGATAGCATACTTAGTTTGTGTAAAGTCTTTTCAGCCAGAAATTGGTTTGGATTTAGCTGCGTATAGAAAAAGCTTTTCCCTAATACCCAGATACAGTGTAAAACAGGCTACAGGAAAACTCTCCTTTCTGAATTTTCACTGTTCGTGAAGAAGAATCTATAGTAAAACATCTATGAGCTGACTGTAGCCTCTGAGGTTTTCTTCAAAAACACTTATTCTCTTAATGAGATAATTCTTAAATTGAAAAATTACCCACCAGAGCAAGTCTGTTTATGTAAGCATATCATTTCACTTTACAAAGAAAATAAGAGAATGGAAAGTATATCTTCCAGGGCTTTGAAATTATTTAAGAACCTAAGATATGCTCTCACTGTAGTTAGATAATTACTTTAGGAAACCCACAACTTACAGCAGCCTGTTGCTCATCTCTGCCTGAAATGTTGGGCTGCTCCCAAAAGGAAAACAGCTGAGCATGCAGAAGCAGCCATGCCTGTGTTTCAAATATGAAAATTTTCCGGAGTATGGTTTATAGCTTCGTTTCTTGGATGAAAACAATTTATTCCTGCTAAAAATTTCAGACATCAGTAGTGTACAATAGTGCACCTACTCTTTTTTAACCTGCTAGAATGAATTAAGAAAAGTTCTGTACACATAATGAGGCAAATAAACATCTGGTTAAAATTTTGGAAGCATCAGCCCAGATGAGATCACAGGTTTTCATAGGTGTCAGTGAAAAATCTGAACCCTTTTGTTTTTTGTTAAGCATTTATATACATATATATTCAGCCCAAATTTTCATATATGTTTTAGCACTAAATCCCTAATAATTTGAATGAGAATCAAGAGGCTAATTACTTGTGAGAGAATTAAATTTCTGATTTGCTTTTGAAAATAAGTATGAAACATTTGCAGCAAAATAGAATAGAATAGAATAGAATAGAATAGAATAGAATAGAATAGAATAGAATAGAATAGAATAGAATAGAATAGAATAGAATAGAATAGAATAGAATAGAATAGAATATATTAATAGGTACTCTTGACATTGTTACACAAACAGGCTGGTGTGCTAAAACATATATGAAGACTTGAAAGTATTCTGAAGCTCAGAGGAAGTTATTCAACTTTTAACAGCTCAGTTACATCAATTCTTTCATTTTATTGCTACTATTTTCTTCTTCACTCCATCAGCTTTTTGTCTCGTTTCTAGCACAACTGATATCAGAAGTCACTACTCTAGTCTACTGTTTTTTAATTTGTCTATAAATTAAGCTGTGAAATGGATTTTAAAATTTTTGATTAAAAGCACTAAAGGATGTTTCCAGAAGGAGACAACTGTGCTAAGCTTCCTTCCATAGAGAAGTTTTATAAGTAGGTCATAAACCCCTGAAATTAAGTCAGAAATGCTGACAGACCTCAAACTTTTAGAAGCTCTGTAAGCTCCAGTCTAATCATCTTCTCCCAGAGGGGGAAAATCTTTTTCTTGAGACTAAATTGTAGACTGTAAAATTGTTGTATTGTCACGTAGAGCTCTGAGTATACAGTAAAGAAATGTACAGTAAAAAAAAGCAATGTGTTGTTACTATAGCAACTACAAGTCAAAAAGATATCTTAAAATGTCTTTTTCTTCTAAATTTACCCTATGAAACATTTCCCAGTCTTGCTTAATTATGTTACACAATATAGCTTTCATTTGTTAGCATGGGTCTGAAGAATTCTGAAACTACACTGGAAATACTGGAGGTTAACAGATGTGAACTAATGAGAGATTTGTCCCCAGTGGACCTTGGATATACTGGGGTATGGAAAAAGCTACGTACAATTACACATCTAAAACTTTTATCTTAGAAGCCATATCTATTTGTGTATGTTTGTGAACAAATTATCTCACATAATCCTCTTCTGAGAAAGGACCAATTGTTTTACAGTTTGGAGTTTTTTTAATGTTTCAAAACGATAACATGATTGTTATGACCTTTATATGAAATGTTTATATTTAACAGAAAGCTTTGACAGAAGAAATCTGTGGGGCTTGCAAATTGTTTGTATACCTGGTATGGAATTTCTCAGTTATGGAATTTCACTTTTACATGTTTTCATTTCGTAAGGAAAAACAGTATGAATTAGATTACTGATAAACATTATTTTTGCCCATTTCATACTATGAACTACTCCTTATTGGAAAACCAAGGTCTTTAAACTTTTGTCTCACTTCTTTTTATGTGCAATAAAGCCAGAACAGAGAATCCTGTTGTAGTGGTGGAGAGTAACTAAAAAGTAACAAGACATACGAAAGGCTATTGAGGCTGCTCTGCAGTAGAAGTGACAATTTGTCTCTGATGTACGGATGGTTGCTCTAGTACAGCTGCAGTACCATGGAATTTTATTCTGTGCTACACTGGGAAAAGGTACACTTGGAAAGAAAAAAAGAAAACCACCAAAAAACTTTCAGACCTACTGTGGATCTCCTTGAAGGAATGTTAGCTAGCCATAACTTTGAGATTTTATTGTGCATCCTCCGTTATGTTGAAGTTTCATGGATTTTCAAACTTGCTTGCATGTGTGTATGTATATTGTTCTGTTTTCCTTGTACTTTACTATTTTCAGTTCATTAAATTTCATACGATAGTATAAGTATTTTGTGTTACAATGAAAAATACTACTCTGTGTTTTCTAATTTATTGGCCAAATAGATCAGATCTGTGGTTGATGCAGTACCTATAATGAAATGGAGATTCTGTGGTCTAAGCTTGCATTAACCACAAAGGTTGGCCTAGCAGAGGCATCTTTTAGTGAAAGAGTGAGGCTGCAATCAGTGTTTTAAAAATGTAGTTAACAGCTTCAGATTACTGCAGCCAAAGAATCAATGTAATACGTTAAAATCCATCCTGTATTTTCAGTGCAAACAAGTGTCTTTATTTCTTCTAAAAACTTTCATGAAACAGGTCTGTTGCCTTTAAATAAGCTTGTTAATCAGAATTATTTGGTGTCCCTCTTATGCTAAGTCATCCCTAGCCGCAAATCCACAGGGAGGGCTTTCATATCTTCGTAGAACCTAAAAAAAATCAGAACATCAGAAACATCAGAAATCCTGCTTTCCTCTCCATGGCCACTGAGAAATTTAGTCCTTGAATTACTGTCCTGGTTTCAGCAGCTTTTACATATTGTTTTCCATTCTCCATCCCTGTACATGCCTGTAAGAAGCCTTTCTGATTTAAGTTATCCTGCTACTCCAAGTAACATGGTTTTACTGTGTTTTTTATCACCTTAAAGCAATTGTTTAAATTCTTTTGTGTTACACATTTACAGAAATTTCCTCTGGAAAAAACAAAGCAAACAAAACAAACATAGCCAAACACATATAGACATACACATACATACACCAGACACATATACATACATCAAACAAGCAAACAAAATATCTCAAAAAAACAGTTTTCTTTTCTCTGCAGAGCTACATGAAGTCCAAAGATCGGGTAGTAGCAATGTGTGGCTCTGTTCCTAAAGCTGTGTGAGGGAACTTCAGAGTCCATCTTGCAACAACCCCCTGCTAATATTGAGAAAAATTTCATTACTTACAGTCAACACAGATTTCTCATGCTCGTTCTGGAATATTCAAGACAGAAAACAAGACTAACTATCACAGAGCATAGGAAGAACTAACTCAATGTGCAGTTTGGCCCCAGAAAATCAAAACTTGTGATTTCCCAATTTTCCTGGTACCTCCCTTAATCCTGTTTATTCATTTGTTTAAGAATTTAATTCTTCTTTCATTCTCTTCTATTACCCACTTTATTTACTTACTTTTCTCCCTTTAGGCACATTAGTCTACCTAAAAAGCCCTGACTATAAAAGTATTATTAATATGCTATTAGATAAGATAGATGCCCAGAACATCAAGGAATAATTGCAGATATATAGTAAACCAAACATATTCCTAGTGCTATTTTGTGGTTTGCAATGATAAGTATTAAAAGATAATCCTGATTATTATCTATGTGTTGCAAACTCTGTAAAGACCTTTGAGCAAAGTATCTGATAGAAAAAAAAGGCTTAAATACAGAAACTATATAAATGCTAAGGAATATCCTAGCATTAACAAGGTAGATATTTTTGCAAATAAAAATGAAAAAGAAAAAAATTAAAGCAAATAGTCATTTAGGATAGAAAAAAAGCCGAGGAAAGTAAGCCCATGTAATATTAATTATAATTTATCTTCAGACTGTTTTTAGGAGTTATGTAATCTATAGAACATTTTCTACACAAATCATTTATTCTTCAAAATAAATATTTTTAATTTCTAGATACCGTAAATAATAGTAATACAACATTACAGTTGTATGTTAAATGCTAGCAGAACATTTTCTGAAATTTGGGTGTAGCAAGCTTGCCATCTACTGATCAACAGAAAAGATCTTTGTTTACACGACTTTTGTATACCATATTATTTCGTTTGAAACTCTCTTTATATGATGAATCAGTACTTGTGTATTTAAATAAATCTGTTTCCAGTGCCTCTGAAGGACAATATAAGGCCTCAAAGGTATTGTGCTGGTGGATCAAAGAGGAGTTCCTGAAGTACTTCTTATACCCATTGAGGAATTTGTCACTGAAAGACGTAATCTTGTTGAATATTTGAGGAACTTATTTGGCTTCTCTTAAAGCATATATTCCTAATTCACAGATGTTCTCATGAATATAAAACATTATTTTATTAATATTATGGCAAAAGCAAATAAATATACTTTTTTTATTTCAATTCTTTCCATTTCACAAAGAGAAATTCACTTGTCCCATGCCATCTGCCAGCTTTGCCCTCATTCAAACCTTGTCAGTGCATAGTGGGAAATTGCAGAAAATCCATATATCCAGAGTTTTTGGTGTTGTACATCCTCATGTTCCACTCAGATGGGTTTAGACTGGAAGTTAAAATCCACAGTTACACGTACAACAAAGTCTTTACTCTTTTGTAAGAATCTGTCTTATAGGTTAGCTTAATAATCATCATTATGGCTGTATAATTTTTCCCTTTGCCACTATCAATTAATTTCATTCAATGTAGAATTATAACAGTATGGATAACAGAGCATGAAAATGGACAAGATGCGACTAAGACAGTGATTGTACGTTAAACAGTGATTTTTTTAAAAAAACAATATCTTTTAAATGGTTTGAAATTTTGTGGACTTATATTTAGCACATACTGCCTTCAGAATGAATGAAAACATAAAACTTCTGAAATTTATGGACCAGAGAAAGATTGAGAGGAAAGAATATGCTTTTTCCAAGAACACAAGAAAGTTTGTCTTTCCACCTAATTCAATCTATACCATCTGGATTCAGTGGCAGGTTATTTTTCCACACAGTTGCCATGTAGATCGCGTCTGGAACTTTTCTCTTTTTGGTATCTGCCTTGCTCCCCTGCTGGAGAATAGTCTCCTGTAACTTCATTATTCAAAGTATTATTCTAATTTCAATTTTACTGGCATAAATCAGGAATTATTTCAATTCAGTTAAGAATTTAAAATTACTGCTGTGAATTCCAAATTGAATTAAGGTGTTTTGCTGCAGAACCTCCTCTAAATAGGGCTGAGATTTTAGATTCCATGGGAGTATAACCTAAAGGCAGAAAGTCCCAGAGACAGAATGATTTGTAGAGACTAAGGTATTTCAAGAGATTTGTCTGCAGAAATCAATAAGCTTTGTCAAATAAATTTCCTAGCTGGCATTCAAAATCTCTGCCACAACTACTGTGCATGGGTTGGTTCATCCAGCAGGTTAAAAATCTGTTCTTTGGGAAGGGGTAGGAGGAACTCTGCAAGGTTTGGGATTTCTTTTTTTTATTTTTTTTTCTTTTCTCTTGAAGACTACATTTCTATATCTTTCAGAAGGTGACTGAAAGTACTCTGCATTTCTGGGACCAGATGGGTCAATCACTATTCTGGGAAGGCTCGGAGTCTGTTGGGGCAGATGAGTCACAGTCATGCTGCATATCAGCAGGAATACATCACAGCACGGCAGCTACCCCAGATCTCTTAGCGCTTCACCTCTCTACAAACACTGGCTCATCAGCCTCATCCACACTTCAGCAAATGCCAGAGAGAGGCACCCACGACACAGCTCTTCAACCTCTGCTTTACTCTCCCCAGAATCCAGCTGGCCTCATGGTCCTGCTGCCCCTCTTGGTAAAGCTGCCTCCAAAGCATCCAGAAAAGATCCACAAGATGGGCATGTTGCGAGGGAAGGTGATCACGTGTGACAAAACAATAGCACTATTATGTACACTGTCACCTATTCTACGTCTTGTGGAGTTTTTGAAGGAATTGTTTAGTTTTACTACAAAATTGTTTGTTTTACTACAAAAATACATTTAATATGAATAATTGGAGTTGATGATCTTCACATAAGAGGAGATTAAACTAGTTGAGAGTTCTTTAAAAAAAAATCTAAGATTATATCTACTTTTCTGTGCCACCAGAATCAAAAGGAAATTCATAAAGGAACATAGTCTTATTGGTTTTTTTCTCTTCTTTCTAAGCAAACTGAGAAGAAGAATTTACACATTAGATAGAACATATCTAAACTGAATGGCATGATTAGTCAGAAAATATTGTACCATCAAAATAATAAGGCTGCGTATATTGGGAGAAACATAAATAAGCCAAGCTTTCTGCATATTTTAAACTATAGAAAGGTGATGTTCTTTGTGTCAAAGTAAATTTAAAATAAACAAAATTTGATATTCATATGTATTTAAGCACAGGTATCAGAATCAGAGAAATTGAGAAAATATTACAGATATATTTGATCTTTGAAAAGAAGCTTATTAAAAAGGGTCAACTTCATTTTTGTAAGAAAATATTAAGGCTTTTAAATGGGACAGCTAAGATGGAATATAGCACAACCATAATTAAGTAGTAGATTCTAGTTATTTCTGCAAAGTTTAAATAGAAGATTAGGTAAATATGGGATTTGGTACTTTAGCAAAATTGCTCTAAAGTAAACTTTTACATTGATTAGCATTATAATTCCAAATATGACATTTCAGTAATACTTATGAGAGCATATTTAATTACACTACTTATGTAGATACAGCTTCTTTAAGCTCTCCTTATGGTATAACGCTACACACAGGTCTAAAAAATCAAATCTGTACAGACTATTGCTTTTTCTCCAAGCTCGAGTCCAACTTCAATTACAAAAAAACCCAGGACTAATGTATCGAATTAGTCCTTTGTCTCAACTGAATTTGATGAAGAGTCTCCTCATTGTTGCAAAACTTATCCAAGATCAAGTTACTTGGAATTGGAGGGGAGGAGGGGGCTCAGGAAGCAACAATTCATTTTGCTGGATTTTGTTAAGAGTCATTGCACTGCAAATCTTAATGTAAAATGCATTAAAATATGTCTTCAAATAGACTCATCCTATCTGATTATAATCCTTTTTTTCTCTCCTATAAATTTGTTTCCTAAACTTTCACAACTGATATATTAAGAATAATTGTAGCTTTACTGGAGTGGTTAGATTGAAAAAGTTGATATTACTCTTTAAAACATGATTTTTGAGTCAATTAGCATTCTGCATGGTTTTATTTTTCCACATACAATTTAATCTCAGGCAGCTGCTGGTATTATTCCTGGGAAATACTTCTTTCCTGCTGTTCAGTTAGAAAGATGAATATGTGGTTCTCTCCTTGCCTGTACAGTCTTATCCCCTGTGCCAAGTTTAGAAATTTACATCAGAACTACTCTGTTTTCTTCAAACATAACGTGTTCATTTATTCAATAGAGTGGACTAAATCCAGCACTATGTTTTCCTGGCTTTACCTATCTGTAATTCATACAGGAATTACTTTGAGGAAAGACACAGAGTAAACAAGCAGTAACTCAAAATCATTTTATTTTTGAAAAGAATAGCAGTGAGAAAGCATTTCATGAATCACTGCAAGAGGTAGTTAAAACTGATGGTTCTTGTGAAAAACATAAATTTTAGGACTGGCTTAAGACCATTCTCTAAATAAAACAAAGGTGAGTGACAGATGTTAACCCATTCCCAAGGTGTTCTGCTGCTTATGTTGGTACAGCAGTTGAAAATAACTCACACTATTTCTAGAGCATGAAGTATAGACTATGAGTTTTTTACAGCTCCTGTAAGTTATATCTGCTACTTCTAATCCAAAATATATACTGTATTAGTTTTCCTTTTCTCTTATGTTTTTTACCAAGCTTTCTATTATAAAAGAAGTTATGCATGAATTACTGGATTATTTACAGCTACAAGTTCCTTAATTAAACCTGTTAATTAATTAATGCATTAAGACATGCAATATACTGGCATATACCTACCTAAATAAGACTAAAAAGTGTTTGCTAGACATTGGATACTCAGTAAATGGGATGTCAAAAGCTGAGCAAAGATGGACCTGCATTGTTTAATTTTCTGTGATTGTAAATTCATATTTTTTAAAATCCTAGGGAAATTCAGCGCAAAACTTTGCCTTACTGCAAAATTGAAGCTAAATGTGTTTTTAAATTATCAAAGGCTCTAAAATTCTGGTATTTTCTTACCACTAAATTACCTACCACACAAAGGAAAAATGATAAGGTAAAGATGTACATTGTGTGTCCAATTTTGGTGTGTTTAGTCCAAATGTGTTTTTCTATCAAATCAGAAGTGCATTATTTTAATCATATTGTAGGACACATATGATATGCTTTCTCAACTACATTTGATTTTATCTAAAGTTTTAGTGTAATATTGGAGCACAGAAATTCCTGAGTTATGATGTCTGCATAAACCACTGGGATTAGAAATTGGTTCCTCAGTCTTTAACTGAGGCCAGTGCAATCAGGTGTTGCCCCTTCACAAATCACTTAAGAGTGTACTTGATGTCCTGTTCCTTAACTGTGAGGAGCACCAGTAAAAAACATAGACTCTAAGAGCACTTTCTGTAAGAAGACTGATGCTTCTGTCCTTCCTATGAAGCTGTTATGTACTAAAAGCCAGGTTTTCTTCATTATCCAATACTGTATAGAGGATATTGTCAGTCTTTATGTAATTTGTTCAATATTTACAAAAATAGGCTTTTGTTCCTTTTGGATATGAAATAATAAATGTTTCACAGGGTGCAATACAGTATAAAATTCTGCAACTGAAGCTGAGAAGGTTTCTGATTAACATTAGGTAACTGTGCTGTTTATTTTATAGATATCTTCTGTGTGTTTGGGTGCCCAAGCAAATTTGTATGCTGTTTTTGGTGGAAAAAGCACTGGGTAAATACTGACCTGGAGAGTGAGTGTCTCTGAAGAGTCATTTTACTTTTTCCTCATGAACAGAAGTGGAGTGAAAACAGGATCAGTGACAGAAGGTAATCGTATTCCTAATCAGTTTGTTTGAGTCTTAGTTTATAGTGAATAGGGAAACATCGAAGGACCAGCATCACAGGAAATCATTTATACTGTAAATGACTCCAGCAATTAATTCCAAAAGACATTAAATATTGTTCTTTTTCCATCTTCTAAAATTATGTTGTAGAAGCCTATTTGTCCTGCAGTTGAGCACCTGTTTCAGAATATACAGTTCAAACAATATGTGTGCTTTTGTGTAATGAACAGAGAAATGAGAGGTTAAGATTTCATGAGATTAGAATTTTGCCCTTGACCCCTTACGGTCTGGAAGAATTACCAACTCTTCTGTCCCATGAGAATAATCTCTGCTATTTTCTCTCCCATGTTCTTGTAAGTGAGCCACACATTCCTGCCCCAGAAAATCTCTGCATGGTTCTGTGTATGTAGGCACATGCATGTGCTTAGAGGAATATTTGCATGCTTCATTTATCAAGCCCAAACTTTAGGGTTGGATATGTCCCTCACCAATACCAAGCTAATTTCTGGTAGGTAGAGACAAGATTATATTATGATATTTGGCATTTTAATCTTTCCCACATCTGAGTTTTCAGCTTCTGCCTAAAGAAATTTCTTCCAGTTTTTCTTCAAGTCTTCCCCAAAACATTTCAGTTTTATAACCAATAAGTAAAAATCCAAGTGTGACCATATTTGCAGTCATCTCATTTCCAACCCAGTTTTTCAGTGCAATTTTCTTGTCTGAGTAATTATTTCTAGTTAGACATGATGCAGCTGTAGAATGTCATGGGAAAAGCCCGATTAGAAGAAAATACTTACTAATCAGCAGAGAGAAAAAAAAAAAAAGCAGGAAGTTCAACTCTACTGAGATGCTCCCAGAACTTTTGTATTAACTTTGACACTGTGTTTATCAAGCTAAAATAATTCAACTTGATAATGCAGACAATTTATGAGACAAGTTTCTTTTTTTAGTGCTGATTTTGTACCAGTCACAATTTTTCCTCTAAAAGAGAATGGAAATTGATACATATAGATATGGTTAATCACTATGGGCTCATGAAAAATTCTGCATTGAAGTAATATTAATTCATACAGTAAATGGATTCATTGAATCCAAATATAATTAAAATCCTTAAAACAAACAGCATGAAACATCAGACAGAAAACATCCTGAGGTAGTGTGACCATTATTAATTATCTTTATTATTACAGCAGAGAACAGAGAATGTAAATTTAATCTGAATTATTTTACTGACATTAAATATGATTTTATTTCTTCTCTGATTTATGTCATCCTTCCCCAGATGGACATTCTGAGTTTTAATCTCTGTCGCAGATCACAGAATGTTCTGAGTTGGAAGGAACCCATAAGGATCATCTAGTTCAACTCTAAGGTGAATGGCCCATACAGGGATCAAACACATGATCTTGGCATTATTAGGAGCAGCTGATCTAATCTCTGGCTGCTGTACATAGAGACTGACTGTGGCTGTACTGTGAAGTTGGTAACAGTAGTGAACGTACTAATACACTTACACTGCAAGCTGGCTTTGCCAACACTACTGACACTTCAAGCTCAACTTCTTCCATATTGACAAAGAAAGGATCTTCAAAACGTTGATTGACATAGATATTGTCTGTAAACATAATTTTCAGAAGAGAAATTTTTCATTGAATTTTAGCCCTTAGAAAGCTTGTTAAATGGTCAATGGCGAGAACTGCTGGAATAAGAGTTCAAGTTCCCAGCCTTGGAACTCACAGACTCACAGACAAAAGTTCTTAGCAGAAATGTACATCAGAGTACTACCCAGAGACATCTAAGTTAAAGTTGAATGAAACTAGCTTGGAAAAAGTGTATGAGCAAGATAATTTTACAACACTTCTGCTTTTTATTACTTCACGTGTACATATTTTCAGAGTCCTAGCAAGATTCAAATGTAAGCAAAAAGAGATGGAATATGTTGTTGAGGATTCTTTGTGCCCCTCCGCTGCCTTCACACCCCCCGGCCTAGTGAGTTTAGCATATAAATAGATTGTTCATTGTTACAGGGGAACATATTTTTGGTCCTGTTTCATTTTTCTCCTCCTGGCCGGAATATTCTTGTATCCATGTACACAGCTTCAATAAAAATAATAGAAATTATTCTTCTCCCAAGATAAATTAGAGCCTTGTTGTTTGGAATCACAACGAGCGCATCAAAATTTCTTCAGCCAATTTGGAGGGTGCATTTTGCTTCCTAGATGAATTCTGTATGCACTAAAAAATCTGCATTCAAGCAACTCAAGTTTTATGCAATTAGCTTATGCTAAAATTACAGTTTACCGTAATTTAAGTTTGTCTGTGTTCCATTTGGGCTGTCATTTAATTTGCATCTTATCCACAGCGTCTCCCAACATTTTTAACGGCAGCATCCCATGATTTATGAAGTCTATCTGCATAGGTCCTGTCCTTTCATCAGAGATCCTACTGCCTCCTTCTCACTCTATCAGCTCTGCTAGAGATGCTGATACTCAGTCAGCAAGTCTCAGTCTAGACTTGCCTGTCTCTGTCTCAAGATACTAAAATATTTGCCCTGTCTTTCCATGCTGGTTGATCCAGGGACAGTGTAGAGACATCTGAGTTAGCCATGTAGGGAATTAACATGGGCCTGGCAGACCTAGATTTTGGAAGGACTTGCAGGTTTTGGTTGACAAGAAGCTCAGTATGGCTCAGCAATGTGCACTCGCAGCCCAGAAAGCAGATCAAATCCTGGGCTGCATCCAAAGCAGCATGGCCAGCAGGGAGAGAGAGGGCATTGTCCCCCTCTGTTCCAGTCTTGTGAGACCCCACCTGGAATACTGCATTGAGCTCTGGGGTCTGCAACATAAGAAGGACATGGATCTCTCTGAACAAGTCCAGAGAAGAGCCATGAAGATGATCACAGGGCTGGAACACCTCTCTGTGAAGACAGGCAGAAAATTTGAGCTGTTCAGTGTGAAGAGAAGGCCCTGGGAAGACCTTAGAGCACCTTCCAATATGTAAAAGGGTCCTACAAGAGAGCTGGAGAGGGATTTTTTGCAAGACCATGCTTGTGATAGAACAAGGGGTAATGGCTTTAAGCTCAAAGGGGAGAGGTTTAGATGAGGTATGAAGCAGAAATTCTTCGCTATGGTGAGACACTCAAACAGGTTTCCTAGAGAAGCTGTGGTATTCCACCCCTGGAACAATTCAAGGGCAGATTAGGTTGGATTTACAACCTGATCTGGTGGATGGCAACCCAGCTCATGGTAGAGAGGCTGGAACTAGATGATCTTTAAGGTACCTTCTAACCCAAACCATTCTTTGATTGCTTGAATCTTGTTTATTGCCTCATTCCTAATGTGCTTTTATCTCAAAAAGTAGACACTTCTTAATAATCAGAACCAAAGTTTGTGGGTATATGCAAATATACATTGAAAGGAAACTACACAGCACCTTTTTTTTTATCATCTGAAAAATTAAAGTGCTAAATAAACTTCATAACTTTTATTAGATTTTGATTAGATTTTCTAGAGACACTCAAGCAATATGTTAATGATTTTCCCAAGACTATAAAAAAAGCAAAAGAGAATCATACAAAAATAAAAGAGAGTTTTAGCTAAGGGCAGTTCTGGAAATGATTTAATATTTTTAATATATTGATAACATGTCAACTCTTAGCTTGTTGACGCTTAAAAGTAATTTTTTTACTGCTTTCTGCCTTTGTAAATAACACATTTGAGACACTTGATTTTGTAATTTCAGCTTCAAAACATGGGCTGACTTTCATCTTGTTGTGTATTTGGTCTGACTGAGATGGAGATTTTTGTTATTTGCAATATTTTTATTCCAGAGCAAATGCTGCATGTACTGAGGCCTTATTTCCCAGTGAGTGGGGACATCATCTGCTTGATGGGAAGTAGAGACATAGTGGGGAATTTCTGTTGTAATTGTGAAGGAACAAGGGGTGGATTGTGTGTAAACTGTCCACTTTTCTTGACTCTGGGGTCAGTGAAGAAGAACAAAGTGCTCCAGGTGTTGGAGCATTCCCCTACAGACATTCCCCTACAGTCCATGGGGAAGACAATGGTGAGACTGGCTCCTTGCTGTGCTCATGGAGAAGATATGTGGCTCACAGTGGAGAAGATATCCACCTGTAGCTCCTGGAGGACCCACATTAGAACAGGAGGATGCCTGAAAGGGACTCTGACCCAATGGAGTGGGTTTTCTGGCAGCACTTGTGACCCCGTGGAGAATCCACACTGGAGCATGCTGTTCCTGAAGGACTGCAGACTGTGGAAGGGACCCATACTGGAGCAGTTCATGAAGGACTGCAGCCTGTGGGAAGGACCCAGGTTGGAGAAGTTCATGGAAGACTGCCTTGCCCATGCAAGGTGACCCCAGACTGGAGCAGGGGAGAGCAGGGGGAATCATCCTCCTGAGGAAGGAGGAGTGGCAGAAACAGCTGTATGATGACCAGAACCCTTACTCCACATCCCCTGTACTGCTGTTAGGGAGAGGATAGAGAAAATTAAGAGTAAAGTTAAGCCCAGGAAGAAGGCAGGAGAGGAGAAGGGGTAGGGAAATGTGTTTTTAAGATTTGGTGGTATTTCTCATTATGCTGCTCTGATTTGATGGGTAATAAATTCAGTTGATTTCCCCAAGATGAGTCTATTTTGCCCATGATGGTCACTGGTGAGTGACCTCTACCTGCCCTTATATCAACCCACAAGCCATTCCATGTATTTTCTTTCCTGTGTCCAGCTGAGTAGGGGAGTGGTAGAGCAGCTTTGATTAGCACCTGGAGTCCAGCCAGGGTCAACACACTACCTCTGTAGTAATAAAATCATCTTAAGAATAACAATGCTAGTTGAAAGATAGAAATAAAAAAGTGTAAACCCCCGAAGTCTTTCATTGGCTTTGAAGAAAATCTCAAACTCCACTAAGCTGAAACTGCTATGTGTGTGTGTTTATGTGTGTTTTAAATTAATCTGTTAGCTAAAAGTCTTCAACTCTTTTTTTTCTGGTCTTGTTACTTGGAGATCAAAGTGAGCTCTTGAGTGATACAGAATCATAATTTATGTAGAAATTCTTAAGTTTTTGAAAGCACGGAATGGACTATAAATGTTTTTCTCTCACTTAGCTTTGAGTATTAATATTTTATAAAATTTAATTATAATCTAGTATGAAAGACATGTTGACCTCTGTGTGACACTAGTTATTTTCTGCGCAAGCTGCACTGAAATGCAATGAGAATAAGAATGTGGTTTTGAGCAATACAATTATGAAGAGAAACGGTTTTGATTATACTGTGTTGTGCTAAAATTTGCAGTATGTAAGATTCTGTTGAGATCAGTTTCCATTATAACTGAAGAAAAATCTGTGAAAGTTTTAAAAACCTTTGGAACTGTTACACTGAAAAACTGTATATTGAGACTGGACAAAATAATCATAATTTGGCATAAGAGATGAATAATAAAGGCTGATGAATTTAATGAAGATCTGTGTACCATACTGAGCATCTGTTTCCATTCCATCTTCTCCACCCAATTTTAACTCTTAAATTGGAGACGTTTTTTGGATCTTCTCTATTCAAAATATATAGTATAAGTTCTGATTAAAAAACCAGAAACTCTTACTCCTGATCAAATAATCATGAGAAAATAATGACCAATATTCTCAATTTTTTGTTCCATGGCTCAGAAGAAGATTGGGGACAAGTATGTCTGGTATAAGTGATTATTAGGCTATTCTGTGAAGGAGAAGAAGCTTTAATTCACTAGAAGGACTGTGGACAATGCGCTACTCAAGGAGAAGTGATGAAGCTTTGTTTGATATTTTTTCCAATTATTTTATCAGTTCCATAAACCAATTTAACCTGCTTTTAAAAATTTCTGTTTTCCTTCAGAAAAAAAAAAAAAAAAGGAAAAGAAAATATTCCAAAGTTCTCTTTCTTATGTATTTTATTTCTTCAACTTCCTCTTTTTTTGAATATATTATTTCTTATGTATCTAGTTTTGTCAAGGTAGGCAGTTCTAAAAAGTGCTTACCACAATTTTAAATCTGAAGCTTGGAAGAGAATTGTTCCTTGGAAGATTCTCAGCTCAGTCCTGTGTTTAGATACTCAGAACATGGCATATCTGGGTCACTAGAGGAATGATGACAACTAAAATGAGGATATTCTAATCCTGACATTTCACATCCATTGCAAAGATTTCATGTTATTGCATATTTATTTTCAAATAAAAGAAAATAAAAATGTTCTACCCTCAATCCACAAAATTATGTATTTACAATACTGTTAGACTGGGTTACATACTTGTAAATTATCTCAATTTTTTTTTTATGATAGTTTGATTTATGTGACTCTCTAGACAAATAAGAAGTTGATTCTCAATCCGTTTTGGCAAAATCATGCTGTAATGTATTCAGTAATTCATATTGGAAAACATTAAACTTTATTGTAGTAGGCAAACATGGAGCTGTGTGAACATGTAGACTGGTTAGACAGGTTGCTTATTCAAACACAGATACTTCTCAGATTTTGTAAAGGAGGTACCATTTTGGATTTTCTGAACTGACATATTATTGATATGCTGTTATTCAAGTAACTGAGCAAAGGTTGATATGTCATTCACAAATTCAAGACAGATTTCTGAAACTTGCTGAAAAACAAGGTTGTGTTATTCTGATGGTTCAATTGAATCTGATTTTTCCCTGTAGTACGGAGTATGGAGTATTTTTATCAGTCTTTCAAATATGGATTTGGGATGATAGACTTTGAATTGCAGGGCAGTAACAAAATTGAAAACAGAGGGGTTTGCCATTATTAAGGAAAAAACAGAAAAAAAGTAAATTTATTGGAGTTTAAAGTTCATCAGTTTTCTTAAGCTGACATTTTAAGCAATGAAGATTTTCATGAAACAAATGAGTTTTTCTGACATTCTGCAAATAGAACATGCTGTTCCCAGGAAGTTAAAAAGATCCTTCTCACTGGAAAGGACAGTAAATGACAGGTTTCATCCTTTCATCAAGAAGAAAATTGCACAGTAAGTTCCAAAGGACGGTCACCCAACATCTCTCATGAAGAATTAGAGGGATGGAGTGGATACCAGAGGTTATTGTCTTAATCAATGTTTTGAGATTACTAAGAGTATTGTTTCAGGGTTTGATTAGGTTACATTTGCTTAATAATGAATAGACAAAAAGATCATTAGACCATTAGAGAAACACCAAAAATTTGACATTAAACTGCTCCAGTCCTGTGGTCTTACCCAATGGGAATACTATGCATAAAATGTTTGAAATGTAGAAACTAAAAGTCAAAAAAGTAACAAAAGGATAATGTTTCGCATAGAAGCAAAGAACAGGCGGCATGAATTAGACACTCAATACCTCATTACGAGCTGACTCTTTCAGTTGTTGCTTAACTTCGACATACTTCAAGTAGATCAACAGCTGTTACAAATAGCATAAAAAATCTCTTGGACTGCAAATAATTTTGTAAGATGATGCTTGAATTCTAACCCTCTTAGAAAAGTTTGTAATCAAAAGACATTTTTGTCTGAAGTTAGCCAGGAAAATTCTGAATCAGGAACATAATTAAGATACTTTCATAGCATTTATTCTGGTGCAGACAAGCACAATTAAAATTACCAGAATTGAGTAAAATCCATCCTACATTGTCTATGGGAAATATCTTTAAAATATTTTAAATAATCCTTAATATGCAGTAACTTGATAATAAAACACTTTATGAGTTAATCTCTTTCCAGATCCATATTTATACTTTCAATCACTTATGATTTTCCATCAGAGGATTTTAGCTCACTTTACAAACATCAAGGTAGTTTTGTGAGGCATATATTATTGCAAGTTTTCTTGTGACTGAAATGAGATACAGAATACAAGAACCATATCTGAAGTAAGATGTTTGTGTCTGTGTGTTTGCACATTACAGAAAGTCAATTGTGTATTACTTTTCAGCACATCACAATAGCTATGTTTACTAGAAACAGAGGAAGGAAAGTGTTTTTATGTCCAGCACTAGACTGTAACAGCAAACAGTTCCTCATGTTCAACTGGGTTTTTGTATTTTTGTTTTCTTGTGAGCATCTGCCTCTCTGTATTCTTCTATAAAATACTAAATCAAGATCTTTGACATTTTTATATTATTTAAGAACAAAGATTTTACAAGAATGCTGTCTTCACTGATTTTTTTGTTTTTCTTTCACTCTCAGTCTTAATGATGGTTCAATGCATAGACTTGAAGAAAAATAATTTTAGTCATGAAACAGAAGATTAAAGGTAAATTGGAAGAATTATACTGATTGTATCCGGGTATGTGATTCTGTGAATATTTTCCCATAATAAAGGAAGTAAGGCTGATATACAGAACACATTAAATATTAATATTTTGTCTTTGTGGATATACTAGTAGAAGAAACCAAACAATAAACAGGCAAAGAAAGTGAAACAGCCTGCCTACTAAACTAAAGCTTACAAGTATTTACTAGCCTGGCTCTGATCCTTTAGTAGCTGGAATTTTTGCAACCTGGTTATGATTCCACTAGAAAATTTTATTCATTTCTCTGTGAAGAGAAAAAAATATCTGATTGCAAAAATAACCCTATCATTTTTGACCTTTCATTTTATGAAGGAAAACATTTTTTTTTTTTAGTCATCTCTTTTAAGAAAACCTCCCTGTGCCCTGGTCAACTTCTTTTTAAAAGTCAGAGTTTAAAATCAATCTCTTCACATTTTGTTCCCAAACCTTATGCAGGATTCTGGTAGGCCCCTTATCAGCTCCATGGACAGCACCACTTCAACTTCTTTAAGGGAAAAGCAACATCAAAATATTTGGTGAGTTTCAGAACTTTATTGCAACATAGAATATTTATGCATGTAAATCAGAAGCACTTCTAAAGGATGATAGGCATCTACTATCTGTTCCCAGAGGTGCCATTTTATTTTCAGAAGTTTTCAGGCCACATGAAATTCTGAATTGAAACATTTCTCTTCAGAAATCAATGGCAGTGCTGATGGTAACTGGTGAATGATCTCTTGCTGTCCTTATCTCAACCCACAAACCTTTCATTATATTGTCTCTCCCCTGTCCTGCTGAGGAAGTGTGACAGAACAGCTTTGATGGGCACCTTGCATTCAACCAGGATCAACCTACCACACCTCAAGGGTCTGCATTGGGACCAATATTATTCAATATTTTTATTAATGACATAGTGCTTTCTCAGTAAATCTGCAGATCACGCCAAGCTGAGTGGTGCAGTTGCGTCAACAGACGGAATGGATGTCATCCAGAGGGACCTGGACAGACTATGGGGCCATGGGAAACTCATGGAATTCAACAGGGCCAAGTGTAATGTCCTGCACTTGAGTTGGACCAATCCCCAATATCAGTACAGACTGGAGGATGATTAATCAAGAAGAGACCTGCAGAGAAGGACTTGGGTATACTGAAGGATAAAAAATTGAACATGACCCAGTATTGTGTGCTTCCAGTCCAGAAAGCCAATTGTCTCCATATATCAAAAGAAGCATGCCCAGAGGTTGAGGCAAGCAGGATTCTGCTGCTCTACACTACTCTCATAAGATCTGATCTGTAGTGCTGCATCCAGCTCTGAGGTACCCAGCACAAGAAACACATGGATCTATTTGGAAGCAGGTCCAGAGGAGGGTCACATAAATGATGAGAGCTGGAACACCTCTCCTCTGAGAAAAGGCTGAGAGAGTGTTGGTTGTTCAATATGGAGAAGAGAAGGCCGCAGCAAGACCTTATTGTGGTCTCCTAATATTTAAAGTGGGCTTATAAGAAGGAAGACGAAAGGCTTTTTGCCATGGCTGTAGTAAAAGAACAAGGAGCAACGTTTTTAAACTGTAGAGTTAGGCTGGACATAAGGAGGAAATTTTTTATGATGAGATTGGTGAGACACCAGAAAGGGTTGCCCAGAGAAATTGTTGATGCCCCATCATTGGCAGTGCTCAAAGTCAGGCTGGATGGGGTGAAAGATGTCCTTGCCCATGGCAGGGGGTTGGACTAGATGATCTGGATGAATATCCCTACCAATCCAAACCAATCTATGAAACCTGGCCCAGAAAATGGCTGCTCGTATGTATGTTCTTTGAAAAGCAAGAGTTTAGCTCTTAAGACAACCACAAAAACAACTTTTAAATTGCGGAAAGAGTATTTTTTTTATTATTATAAAATAAAAAGGAGAGGATGGTTTGCACTGAATACCAGAAATCCCAAAGATGTGAAATACCTGGCTTTTGATAATGGTCCATGTAGCCTTGTTGAAGGCTATGAGCCTTGTAAATTCCTTCAGAGTTTGCAGCTAGGCAGCTCTAGTAGGTACAGTAGTAAGAGTTTCCCATAACAATCCCTTAAGCAAAATGTCCATATATCTTTGAAAAGTGTGCTGATGATTTTTTGATGGATTTGAAATTATATTATCCATAATATTAACACAAACAGAATAGTTCCAAATTAAGTTTGTGACAATGATTAGGGACAAATACAACTAAATGTTTTCCCAGAATGGAATTTTGGTGCAAATGAAAGCACAGTCAAGTTTTACTGGGTGATGTTAAAAGGGCATATAAATGTAAGCTTTTTCTTTGAATTATTATTTCTTATTCTATATATTTTGCATGTTTAAAAAAATAGTTGTTTCTATCTATTGTTTTCTATTGCCAATTAATTAATTATATTGTTATTCACAAAGCACTGCCACAATCAAAGGCTAATCATAGTGGAATTTTGAACTCTAATTGTAATTAGTAAGGAATAAAAGAGTGTGCTTCATTAAGGTGCACCTTTATAGAGGAAACTGATCATTGTGCAAAACATCAATTTTAGTTTAGATCTAATTACATTCAAAACTAAACCCAGGGATTTTCACATTAATAGAACTACAAAAGACAAATTAGAATTACAGTCTTGTGAAAATATGTTTTCTTTGAAATTTTACATTCTCATTTACGGTATTCTTCTGAATAGAAAGGAGTGTGTTCCACAGATTGGAACCTGTATTTAACACAGATATGTAATAAATAAGTATTTACTTACATGTAAATAGACAAATTATGTATATTTTAAGAAATTAAGAAATAATTTAAAAATGCAAAATACTCATATCTCTACTTTTATAGAGAAGTCAAAGTCAATATTTTTTACATTTACTAGAACATACAACCTTTTCAGTAATAAAATACTACTTCTCCAAATATCTGTCTCTGTCTTGTTACTCCTACTAAGGCCCTTATCCTGAAAGGATGAGTTTAATAAATTAGTTTCCATGTTCAACAAGGCTGTGAATGAGTTTTGTTGTTGTTGTTGTTGTTACTATTCCTATCGTTGTTGTTGTTATTACTATCTTCATCATCTTCATAGAATCATAGAATCATTACGATTATAAAAGACCGTGAAGATCATCAAGTCTGTCTGTTGACTCAGCACTGCCATGTTCACCACTAGACTATGTCCCCACATGCCACATCCACACATTTTTTAAACACTTCCAGGGATGGTAATTCCACAACTTCCCTGAGCAGCTTGTTCCAATATCTGATCACCCTTCCAGTGAAGAAAGTTTCCCTAATATCCAATCTAAACCTCCTCTGGCACAACCTGAGGCCATTTCCTCTTGTTCTGTCACTTTTACCTGAGAGAAGAGATTGACCTCCACCTCACTATACCCTCTTTTCAGACAGTTGTATAGAGTGATAGGGTCACCTTTGAGCCTCCTTTTCTCCAGACTAAATAACCCCAGCTCCCTCAGCTGCTCCAAAAAACCCCCTGTAAACTGTAAACTAAGCAAACTTTAGTGGTCCTCGGAAAGAATTTCCTAAATTGAGGAGCAGGGGCGAAAAAGTTGAAGCTAAGTCCTTGTCAGCCAGCAGCTGAACTGACTCATCATATTTTAGTGAAACCAATCAACATTTTATTTATATATACACCAGTGCTTCATCTCTATGGGTTTTTTCCCTTTGTTTTGGTGTTTTCACATGCTGAGGGTTGCATCAGGATACCACTTTAAGGTCTGCTGTGTCTGCAATAGTGCCTGTTTCAGTAGCCAGCAACCTTGGGGCAAATGGGAAACAGGACTGTATTCTTTTTTCCCTGATAAGGAATTAAGTATATCCATAGAAATTTAGTGGCAGCTTAGTCCTATTGATGAGCCTCCTAATATCTTCACTGTGTTTTGTTGAGATAAGCAGAAGTTTTCCAGTATTGCAGCTGTGGTGAACTTTGAGACAGGTGTGTCTTCTCTGGAAGGTCCCAGAGTCCTGTATGCTGAATGTGTGCCAACCCTTCGTGTACTTTGACATTCTTTGTCTACAAGGAAGAAGCTGAAGGAAGATAGGGGCCAGGATAAGTATTAGTAAGTGCCTTGATCCAGACGGGACCTTGATTTAAGTGTTGTCTCTCAGCGTGACAGGGAGGAATTCATCATGAGAATGATACCTTTAGGGAGGTTTACCATGGCACTAAGAGTCTGTCTGTCATTGCAGTTATTGAAAATCTGATCAATAAATAGAAGGATGCCTGAAGCACAATTCAGTTCACCAGGTGTAGGAGCATCTACTTTGAAGTAAGCTTAATCTCGGGCTCAGTTGACTGTTTTGACTACACTGTCATTAAACAGAATGAGACTTCAGCCTTTTGCCTCAGTATTTGTAGACTGAACAGCAACTTACTGTAATTCAAGTATAAGTTTTTGTATTGTGCCTGTAAAATGTACCAGATCTGAAGGTGTGTCCTCCTTCCTATCCATGAATGCCTCATCACTTGGCACTTCTTCAGTCAAAGTTGGTTTTGCTTTTTGTCTCCTTGAATTTAACTTCATAATACTAACTTCTTTCCTGAAATACTCTGTATGTTGAGTTTCTATTTAAAAATTATTGTCATGGTTTGGTCAGAAACATGCAAAAATTTTTCGTGCGCAGAGTACAGTACATGTACGATAAATATTTCCTGAAGTGATGACTGATGTCTGTTATAAGCTAGAGCAATGAATCTTATAGGGAAGTTTGTAGAATTTAAATATGTGCTCTCTCCATGCCATGAGCTATTTCTCATATGTATTAAGCAATAATGGCTTTGTATTGGTTTTTTTTCCATGAGAAGGGTAGTATTTTTTAATCAAATTCTGCTGTATATTCTATTTCAGAAGCTTATACTTAATATCCTTTCTCACAGCTCACCAGCTGATAAAGACTATCCCTCTTATAACTCGGTTTCTGAGGCCTTAGATGGGCAATGGAGTTACTGAAGTTTAAAAATTTATTGTGTATCCATAGAGCTGCAGTTACTTAACTGTGTCTCTTCCTTACTGCAGAAAGCCCACAAAAAACAAGCTGGTTAAAGCATTTTAGTGTGACTGAAGTACTTCATTTCGTCCTACGTTTGGCATGAGCCGTGTTCACATACGCTGTCACTATGGCTCTGTTCACGTGTGGTAATGCCTCAAGTATCAGTAACTGAATCAGGAGTCTGAGCTGTAAAAAATATTCAGTTTTCAGTAAATATAGCAAAAGTGTACCAGAAAATGCAATTGAGACCTAATCTTCTGGCTGCTCACAATCCACCCTGCAGTCCTTTCTCCTGATCCCAGTCTCACACTATATCAACCAATGTAACTGATTTTTTTTTTAAAAAAAGCCCTTTTAATATTATTAATATTAATATTATTTATTTTCTCCAGAGCAGATTAGGTTGCATGGCAGAGAAGGCTCTGGAGTGTGCTCCACTAAATTCCATTTTCCAAGATTGTGGGTGCACTGCATAATGCTGTAACTGATGGTGTGAACTCCACCTATCACAGAATCATAGCATCATACAGTAGTTTAGGTTGGAAGGGACCTTTAAGGGTAATTTACTACCATGCTTCCAATACATATCTAGATGAGTAATATTATTTGGAAAATTCTCTTTCAATTCATAATCATGAATGCACTTTTAAAGATTTTTAGACTGAATACCTCAAAGTACTGAACTTATTTTTCCCCTGCCTTTCCCTGTAGGGTGTATGAGCTGATTTGCCTAAAGTCAGAAACTAAATCTATTGTTTGTGAATCTCAGTGTTGTCCCCGGTGTACTAGAACATTTTATGTGTTTCACTGGACTGACTTTTCCCTTATTATTGACAGAATATACACACCTGTATGGATAACAAATCAAAGTGGCTAGGTTAAAAAATTCTCAGAAATAATTCTGAAGACGTATGAAATATAGTTGTGAGAAAATCAGACAAAGCAGATTCCATAGTACAAGTGTTTATGTAAATGAGACAAACCAAGGAAAGGTAATAGCATTTGTTAGATCAGCTGTTACAACTGTGTAAAAGAGAAAAGCTTGAGGAAAGCACTATGCTGAAAGACAAGCCAACTTTTAGTATATTTATAAGATGGAGAAACAAATTTTTGTAACACCCAAAATATCTTGCTACAATGCTTTCTTTAACATGGGTCCAGCTACAAGTCTTGAAAGCATGAGCCAAATACCTTTTTCAAAAAACTATGTCAAGCGAGCACTTACCTCTTTTCACTGTCAGAGCAACGCCCTCTACTGTTCAAAGTACTCTGTCAATCACATCTTGTTGCCCAGACTCCTTGAGGGAAGTCAATTTCACTTACCTGTTTCACTTACCTTTAGATAAGGTAATCTGCAATTATCTATTTATTATGTATAAAGATCTTCTCCATGGACAGTAGGGACATATGGGCACTTCCAGGCAGTCTGATTTTACTTGGTTTTAGCAGTCATTTGAGGACAAAATGACTCATGGTCTAAAAAATTCCTTTTTTCTTTCCCCCTCCCTCCTTTCAGTTTTTTAGAGGGAATCTAGATGATCGGTATGGATATTTAGCTGCAGACATCTAGTGTGAAGTGGGATGAAACACCCATTCTTATGCTGTAAACTTAAGGTGTTAGCAATAATGATCGATAAGTGTAAGAAAATGGCACCCAAAACCTGAGTTATCCCCTGAGTATTTTGGTTGGTTAGTTGTTATTTGTTTTCATGTTAATAAGACAGTTTTGCTAACTGGATGCGCAGCACACATTTAGAGATGCAGATCCACTCATTACTTGCTGTAACACCTTTCAGCCAGAGATCTTCCTATCTTGCATTTACGCATGCAGACAAGATTGGGTAGGCAGGCCAAATGTGGACAGAATCTTATCTGACAGAATAGTGACATCTGTCACTGGTTCCTTTGGCTATATTTATGCTTGTACGTTAAAGCTGGAAGCCATGCTGGATGCTGGATTTCAACTGATTACTCTAAAATTATTCAGAATTTTATTTGGCCAATTAGAAATTTCCCAAACAATTCCAGGCCAGGGATAACTCCTGATAAACAATTTCTGTATGTTTCCTATTTACTTAGGAGGCTAAGAATTTACGTGAAAGCCCTCTGTGTCAGCTGGCCTTAGTAAACTGCATTTTTTTAAAATTTGCTGGCAAAGTCAGATTTGCTAGAAAGAAGTGTTTATTAGAAGTAGCAAGGTAATAAAAATATTCCAGAAGTGCACAACAAAGAGTAGGATGTATCACCTTCTTTTTGATCGGTGTACTATTAGTATGACAATACATTAAAATGGTTACATGTTGAATCAGATTTCTACAGATCTACAAAACCCTGTTCCTAGATATTGTCTCACCAGCTTGATGTTTAGCAGCTGGCATTCAGCTTGCAGTGCTGATTTTTGAATAACATGCTAAAGTACTATGAATTCTATTGTTTCCCTGCATTTACTATGCACCAAACTGCATGTATTGCATCTTACCATAGGCAAATGGTGCATCGCACAAAAATAATTGAATGATAAGTCCTAAAAAGGATTAATCAGAGGGAGATTAAAATAACTTCTCACTTTTCCTAAATAATGAATGGGCCTTAGGCTGTACTGCTTTTTCCTTCAATGGCAAAAGGAAGGAACTGGAAAATATAACTGTAAGAGAGGAAAATTTTTATGCAGTTCAAGTCTTTATAGCCTCCTGGAGGAGATCAGATGCAGTGGATAAATTATACCCTTTTGAATCCAGTATATTTGGGGATCGTCTGTGGTTCTGCAAGAGAAACACTAAAATGTGTTTATTATTAGTTACTTTAGGCCATTAGATTGGCCACAGAATTAGGAGCTAGAGACTGTTTTAACTCTGTGATCTTCCACAAAATCCTTAATAACCCTCTGCTGACGTCAATAGAATTTAGTCTTTGGTGTTTACTGTCTCATCTATAAGAGAAGGATCATACTTATCAACCTCACAGGGATCGTGTAGGATTAATTATTTAATAGTTAGACAGTGATGTAAAAGGCAAAGTATTCTATTGCCTTCACAAATACTGAAATATGACACTGTCATCTTGCAGTATCTAGTTGAAGGTGAAAAGAGACAGTGTCTGTTGTGTCAGCAGTAACACGCACGAAAAACTGCAGCATTTTGGTTTTGCTGAAGAAAAACTAGGTTTCCACAGCAGTAGCTTAGCTCCACTTCTAAGCAAATTTTATATCCTGTGTGTAGTTTGAGCAAGCTGGCCATGGGAAAAAGACTGAAAAACGCTAAACAGAAGTTAGGGAGAGCTGTGCAGATCATACAAAAGAAAAAAAAATGAAATTCAAAGATTTGTTCTCAGAGACATTTTTGTGTCACATAATGAAAGAAGGATATGTTATTTGGTTGGATCATTGTATAATTGTTCTCTTCTTCTTCTGAATATTGAGAAAATCCTAAAATGTAGCTAGTCCTTTAATAATTTTTATACTGAAATATTTTTGTAGTGAAATCTTTCATGAACTGGACAGATGCCATAAAGCACAAAATAGGTATTTAAGTTCAAAAACCTTACATTTCACTATTGCTGGAAATAGTTTTTTACCATTCCTCTTCCACCAGTTACGTATTCACCACTTTTTGAAAAGTAGCTACAGAAGAAACTGGTAATTTCTGGGACATTTAATTGCTGAACAGCAGAAGAAATCTGATCAAAGGAGTATTAGTGAAGGTACAAGCACACCTGTGGTATAGCAAAGGAGCTTTCCAGCACAGAGAGGAAGGACAAGTGTTTTGTCATTTTAAAAATAATTAAATAGTAAAGTCTTGGACTAAGAATGAAGTGTAACCTGCCTACAGGTGACAAACATGGCGTATGGCATAATTCTCTGTATGTAACATGGTTTGTCCACTGGCCATTAGCATGGTGTAACTCTCCCCACTTGAGTAAATAATCTACAGCCAGTGATTGCCTTCCACATAGGTTCATTTTGCTTTACTTCGGTAATGAGAAGGGTTTATTCATATTTTCTAGTATCAAAAAGCTCAAAGTAAGATCAACAAGGAATTACGATCCTGACCCTGAATCTTCTAATATGTATGGATAAATTTACATATTTGAGTAGCTGCATTGACTTCATTATGCCTATTCACTTGAGTAATGCAAAATATAGATGCTTGCAGATCAACCCTAAGGCAGCATTCTCTGCATTATGCATTTTACTTCACTGACTTGACTAAAGGCATAGTGCAAGTCAATAGTCCCACAGCTGTATGCAAACAGAAAAACAGCATTATTAGTCTTGTTTTTTACTTTCCTTTCAAAGTTATGTGAACATATTTTCAAAGTAGTAGTTGACAGAACTGTTTCATGCAGTTTTGTGCTGTTTTATGTATTTATCCAGTACCAGATTCATTACCATCTCACCCTTTGCACCCATAAATTACATATAGCTCTGATAAGATTTTCACTAAGCTGCCTAAACAGCTTAAAAGTACAAAAAGCTACAGTATCACTAATATTAGTCATAACCTACCAGTAGTGTGCTGCTGCACTGTTTCATGAGGCAATAATGTAGTACTGATCTTGGAATAAAGTATTCATTCTTCAGCCTCATAGTTTGGGAACAGGATCATTACCTCATAAAATAGAAGAATACTTCTATTATCACTCAATTATTACACCAGACATTCCAGTGTACCTGTTTATTGTAGTTTTATTATAGTTCTGTAGCTATTAGCCTTCCAGCATCAAAAAAGTGTCCACACTCACTATAAAAGTGCTTCCAAAACTTGCTATTTTTAATTTGTTTCATACCAGGGAGAAATCAGCTCTTAAACACAGATGAGAAATCCACTGGAAGCCATTCACTTAAGAGTTGGACTTGATCCTTGTGGGTCTATTCCAACTCAGAATATTCTGTGACTCTGTAAAATCATATGTAATTATACTATCCATAACGATTTCACCTGCATTGCCTAGTGGCATGTGGTATCAAAGCCACATTACTCCAGCTGACTTTAATGGAAATCAGATGGCTAAAACCATTTGAAACTGCAACTCTGAGAAAAATGTATAAAATACATGACATTATGATAATCCCATTACAAACTCACTCACCACTTCTACCTTTCTCATAAAGATGATTGTCATGACAATTCACAGTCCTGTCCCTTCTCTAGTGATTTGCTCCTGAGCAAACAATGCATTAATCAGAACATAATAAAATTACATTCAGTTTGCATTTGCAGCGCACAGGTATAAAAGGCTACTCAAAATGCCATGCTACAGAATTAGGGTAATGGCTTTTAGAAGGTATATAAAGACAGAAAAAGACACCAGTAGTGTGAACAATATTATGGAGACTAAGTCTAATGTTAAAGGGGTAAGTTTTTTATCTCAACTTTCATTCATACAATTTTATTGTCAAATTTTTAAAAAATAGTGTAAGATATGCAGGGAAAAGGGCATTATAAAGACATCCTTGACATCTGAGAGCACAAGCTTTGGGAAGGGCCTTTTATAATCTTACTGTACAGGCTTGAAATGTACAGTTTTGAAAGCCTCTGTACAGTGAAAATTCTCGCTTGTTTGGTACTTCTAGATATGTCAGTACTAGCCAAGATGAAAACACACTTATATATCAGTGGACCACAGGTGTTTAAAGTCGTGTACAAATTCCCTAACTGTTTTACTTACAATTTTCTCTGCCAGATTTTCTTTGTCTCCAGATTTGTTCTTAAGTTTCAATGCTTCTGACATCACCTGTTTCACCATTAACCTGAATCTAACTGGTTATAATAATGTTTATTCCCAAAAGAAGAGTTCTTAAAGAGAATCAAAATTATTCCACATTTTTTACTTAGACTGATATAAAGGAACATATTGCGGTGTGTAAACTGCAGCATGTGCATGCATACCTTCTAGAATGTTCTTTGTACCTTAAACCCCCCACTAGTCCCTGGCTCCCCTGTCCCACCCCTCTCCTTCCCCACTGGTTGTTGTGTTGCCACTCAGTGCCCTCTCCACCCCCTGGCCCTCACCCCATTGGTTTATGGTGCTCTGTCCACCCATTGTACCACCCCATATATAACCCTGGAACCTTCCTTTGTCTGCATCTTCTGCCCCTGGGCTACTTCAAGGAATAAATCATTTGGAACCCCACACAGAAGGCCCCTTTCCCTTCTTTATCTCTGGCTGACACATCCAAAGGCTGTGTGAGCGTGAGAGAGTGCTTCCACCGCACAGGTGGTTCTGGGTGGCTGCAAGGTGGCTCACGAGCCCCCCGAGAATCCTCTATGGAGGGCCGGTGACTCCGGGAGTGCCGGGTCCTGTGCGGACGCTCAGGGACGATGCAGCGCACAGTCTGTTCCACCCTCACCGCGTGGCTGCGTCAGGAACACTCAATTTTTTCATAAATTTACGTGTCCTCACTTGCAGAAGAAATAACCAATGTTTGGAGAATCTGGAGAAAAGCTCACAGATCTAAGCTTAAGTAAGATTTGAAGCTATGGTTAAGCAATATCCACCTTTTTTGATATGATTTTTATGTTGAATTTCACAGTCTTCCATTGCATTTACTTATGTTAATGAAAAAAATAAAAAAGGAAGCTGTTTCTTCTGGTTTCTTTCTTTGTATTTTGAACTTTGAGATCAATACTTTGGATTTTATTCAGGACTGCAAATAATCATAAGATTATAAAACAAATTCTATTCATTGGGTCATTTTTCAAATTTATTGCACTTCAAAGCAAGTCAGTAAATCTAGATTAAAGTTTTATGTGCACAAACCAATATGAGAGTCTCAAAGAAGCTGATATTTATATAGCAGTATGAATGGTGGATAATACTGACTTGTAAGGTATTTGTACCACATGTCATACATATCAGTTTTCAATTCTGATTCAAGTATTTTCTTGTTAGTGCATTGCGGATAATATCAAGATTTTGTGGGGGTTTTTTACGGGGTAAACTTCAAGAATTACTGTGGATAATTCAGAATACTAGAATATGTCTATAAAAACTTAAATATTTTCTTTTATACTGATTACATTTGGTATGTAAGTTATGGAAAATACTTAAAGTCCATTGTATACTTTTTCAAGAGGCAAATGCTAGTAAAGTCTTAAGAGCTGGTAAACTGGTTTTGTGCAATACTTTAAGATTTCTGGGTAAAAGGTTATATCTTGCAATCACTATTGCCTGACTTATCAAAAACCCGTGTTAGAAATGTTTAAGTTATTTTAGGAGAAGTCCTAAAACAGTGGAAATCTTTAGGGAAAAGAAAAGTTGTGGTGGGTTTTATTAGAGAGTTCCCATTTTAACAAACGTATGTCTGCATTTTATAACAAGTTATTTCTTGTCCAATGTTACGCTGCTTATGTTTTTTTCACCTTTCCAAATTTATGAGCAAGTTTATTTTTTAGAGAGAAAAGAGGATTATAATTCTGGTTAAAATGACTCATAGTAAACTAGCTGACAGAAATAAAAAGTACAAATATAGAATGTTTTTGGTATCAGCTGAGAAATGTCTCATATAATTGAATTTGCTGCATGAATTCCCTTCAGATAACTGGAGTCCTTGCATAAACCTTCTAAAATTGAGTAGTTTTAGTGTCTAATTCTATACTCAGTAAAATATACATAGTTTGCGGTTGTGTAGGTCAGTGTGGCCAATCACTGCAAGAAAATCAGGCTCAGCAATGAGAAAAAAAGAGTTTTGGGAGCTGAATGCTGGGGAGACCATAAGCCTGGGTTGGGTACTAGAGAGATCAGCACGTTTGAGAGTTTGCTGCTGGAGAGTCCAAGGCAGGAGTGGTGGGTTAACCTTGACTGGCTGACAGAACCACCCAGCCACTCTCTCACTCTCACCTCAGCAAGATTCAGGCAAAAAATACGCCAGAAAATTCCATGGGTCCACACACTCTTCAATTACTGTCTTGAGCAAAACAAGCTCAACTTGGGGAAGACTAATTTCATGTATTTCAGTAAAAACAGAGCAGGATAGCAAGAAACAAGGACAAAACTAAAAGTACCTTCTCCCTGCTGCCCACTTTCCCCCACTCTTCACTTTTCACTCCTTCACTCTTAAATTTTCTATCTCCTCCCTCCCTCCTTGATGAATGGCTCAGGGGGATAGGTTATGGGAGTTGAGATCAATTAATTACACTTCACCTCTACTACACTTTCTTCCTCATGCTGTTTCCCTATTCCAGTGTGGGATCCCTCCCAAGGGACACAATCCTTCATGAACTTCTTCCTATGCCATATATAATTTGGTTTGTTCCTTGAAGGAAAAAAAAAACAGATTAAAAGAAAAAAACCAAACTATTAGGGACTTTATTTGTTGGCCAAATTTACTGATTTTTTTTCTGTTTGAAGCAGTGTATGGATGGCTTTCTTTTTGCTTTATCTAACTCTAAATACATTGTCTCACATAAAATTGTTGTTCCAGACAACACTGAATTTTTTCATCAATAACAGCATCATATTCCTAAATATTTAAGAATGAAACTCTGGATATACACTTCCCAAAGCAACAACAAGAAACAGAAATAAACCCCACTGTTTATGGCATTCTGAAAAAACCAGATTCTTAGAAATTTAAACAAGCTTATAACATAGTCTTTAGCAAGGGTGCCAAAACTGCAATATTATATTGTTAGAACATTAAGTGGGTTTCAATTATACTAATGTCTACTTGTAAAGAACAAAACAATATATTGAGATACACCATTTTAGATGTGATGTAACTTTCATTTTTGAATTAGGGAAGTAGTACACTAAAAATAGAGGTAATTTGTCCCCTATTAAAAAAAGTCTCGAGTTGCTGTATTTTATTTTATAGTCTTGGCTGCAATGACTCTTCCTACGCTTACTACTCTTGTTTATTTTTTCTTGACTTTTCCTCAAATCATGGCATGGAAAGATATTGGTAGTGATGCCTTTCTTGTACTTCTAGATACTAAGGTGCAGTATGAATTTATGTGTGACTTTTTCAATTACAATTAAATTCATCCTGGATGTTCTTCAAACCATATACTTCAGCTGATTTGAAACAGAATTATATTTTTTACCTTCGTGGATTAATAGCCTTCATTCATGTTCTGCTTCAGTCAAATTAAACTTCACTGGCAACCTAGTCCTTGACTTCTCTGGCTATTGGTTCCCCCTTACAGCTACTAGGACAGCTTTTAAATAGAGAAAAGTTTTGAAAATTAATACATAAATGTGTGATAAGAACTGATTCTCATATATTTTTAATTTTATAATGTTTTTATAATTTCAGTAACAATGAAATAAAGCAATACTGTCTTTGGATTGTTTTATTGACTCGATCCACAATCTGTTGGGTAATTCTTATGCTACTGTTATCTTTTTTTGCTCTGCACTAAAAAAAAAAAATGGACAGGAACAACAGATTTATATGCTTCATTTTCATCTTTTTACTTTTCATCTTCTTGTCCTATCTTTGGTTCATACTGTGCCTAAGAAGTTAAAACCAGAAATTAATAATCTGGTGTTTGTATCAGGTGTGTGTATATATATATATATGTATATATTATTTTCCTGTTGTGAAATAAGGAAATTCTACTAAGAAAGATATTAAGACTTGACAGCCACTTTTTAACACAAAGAAAAGAGGGACTATTCACTTGGGAAATCATCCCACTCTATGATAAATTTGTACATGCTGATATCCAATGTCATCCACAGTAATATTTCCTCAGTGTTTGTCATCCATGCAGATTTAAGTTAGTGTGCTGCTTTTAAAGATTAGCTTCTGGCAAAGGTCATGTACAGTTGATACTACTGTTTAACATCTGTCTCACTATGTATTTCAGCATGTACATGCAGTGAGGTGTACTTGTGTTGGTAGAAGATTCTCTTGCAAAGGCTAAGATGCAAAAGTATCTTCTTTTTTTTTTTTTTTTTTTTAATCCTTATATTAATTTTATTTCCTTGCCCTTTGAGGGAATCATGTGGTAAAACTGAGTTTTTGATTTCTTTTTAATAAGGATTTTCACATGGAGAGTGATTTTGGTCTATTTTATTGTAATAGATTTTACATAGTTACTTTTTAAATTAAGTAAAAGTCACACAAAGTTTCTAAAGAATATGATGTTGAAAGTAAATAGACATACCTTATCCTGTGAATCAAAAGCTAGGATGTCAATATCATGCATGACAAGTAGATTAAATTTTTTTTTTATAATCCTCAAAGGATAATGGAATTTTTTTGATCTTGGAAGCTTTTTTTTCAACCTATGTCTAAATTACACTTCATCAGTTTTCTATCTACTGTAATTTTCTTGGATAAGCTCGCATAGATTTTCTTTTACTTTGGGTGCCATTTGACATTGTCGTTTTTTTTTTTTTTTCAAGTCATAAATCTGTATGAAAACTATACTCAAATGCAGGGATCTCAGTATGTATTTTTCTAAGACCTTTTTTAAAAATAAAATTTACCTGTTTTCTTCTCTTACTGTGTAAAAATAGCCAAACTTTTGAAGAAAACAGTGATTAGTTTTTAATCTCTAGAAATTTTGTCCTGGAAGTCTCAACTTCTTTTTTTTTTTTTTAATTCTTTCTTTGTATCAACTGTTCAGACATGATTTCCTGGTTCGTATTTCCTATGTGTAATCTGAAATAAAAGACATCTTTAAGTCCCACAGAAATAATACTCTCCAGAGTGAAAATACTGACAGCTATGGAGAGAGAAGGAAAGGAAGCAAGAATAAAGTGGTATTTTTGTACATTAAAAACAACTCTCTTCTCTGGCAAAACAATAACAACTATATTGACTGCACTTCCAAAATCTTTTTCTTAATTAAAATTGCTTTCTTATTTTTAACACTGTTGCATAAAACAAGAACATCTTCCCTGTCAGGAAAGGAAAATGCTACTCTTCCCCTCAAATCCCCCAAAATTGGAAAATAAGCACTGTGAGGTTCAGAAATGCAGGCAATTAACTCTACTAAGACAACCAGTGTGCTTTACAGGAAAGGAAACATTTTAAAAAGGAATGAGTATTAATGCTCAATTTCTTTTTTGCTTAAATCATCACAGGTATTAAACCAGGAAAAGCTCAATGGTAATTATGCTATCAAATTCAGATAATGAAATATAAATACGATTGAAATTCTTCTTAGGAACAGGATGAAAGTAACATGGGGAAATCTACAGCAGAAGTTTTAGAAAAATCGGTGATAAGACAGGAATGTATATATTCTAGAAACAGACAAATGCTACTAACATGAAATTACAGGTGAAAGAAATTAAGGTCAGGATTATCACCACTGTATTACAGCAAGACTTTTAAAGAGTTACTGGACACATTTATGGAAATCTACATGTTATATTATGTCAGCAAAAAATCCAAGAACCATCAATAAGATGAAAAATCCAGTGTAATGAAAAATATTCTTTTTATTGCACAAATATCTAAATGCAATGTTGTTTTGTTTAAACTATCTGACTTAAATAGGTGATGAAATAAGTACCTAAGACTGGAAAAAGGCAGACACAATATCTATCTCTAGACAAAGAGGAAAAAAGTCTCTAGGCAATAATAAGGTAGACAGCTTTTTTATAAGACTATATGGGGCAAGAATAAAAAGTAATTATTAATAAACATTTGTACAATGGTGATGAGATCAGCATAAGGCAAAATGGAATTCTCAGAAATTGATCACATTAAACCACTGTGTTATATAAAAGAATCAAAGACTTTATGGTTATTGAAGAAGAACTCAAAAAAGAAGCCTTTCATACCTCATGTCTCTTACATCTTAACATCAGTAATGTTTTGGCACTACATTACACAGCAGCCTTAAAAGCAAGACAAACTCCTGAATATAATACTATTAGACAGTGAATATGAAGCTATCTGTTGAAGAAGAAAAGCCTATTGGTTAGAAACCTTAAGAATTTTATATACACCAAGCAAATGAGCAGAAGTCTTGCTAGAACTATTGGATTTTAACATTACCTGTTGGAGAAGTCATTGATTTGATGTGTATCCAATTTCACTAGTTTTCAGTTCTTAGTCATGCAGCTACTTATGAAACTGTAAGAAGAGAACTGAGGATGAAATTAGCCTGTAAAAATTTAAAGAAAAACAATTATTCACCATATTATACAATGATGTAGTAAAATAAACTATTTAGTGCTGACTAAAACATTATTTTTATAGCCTACTATTCCAGAGTTGGAATTTTCATGAGTTTAGTAACTTAATGCAGTTTAAAAATCTAGGTTTAATTTGTTGAAATAAATCTAATTCATAAACTCCCTCCCCACTCTGTTATCTATTACCTATGAATAATGTGCACAACTCAACATCAAAACTATTGGTCTTTTGGATTTTATCACTGCTGCACCCTCACAACTCTGTTCTCTAAAACTTGCCAGTCATTCAGAAAAACAAACTAGCTCTTTGTTGTCTTTTATTTGGTCTAAAAAAGGTGTATATTAATTGTGTTATACTAGGTCTATCATTCTTGTCCAAGAGGAAAATAATAAGATAGTGAAAGTTGTTTCTTTATAAAGGGTCTGGTTGTGTTACTTTATTAAAATGTTCCTGTAAATTTATATTTGCATCAAGATAAACTAGGCTGGGAGAATTTCAGAACCTTGTTTTTGCAGCTTTTTCTCTCTTCAGACTCTTCTTATATAATTCAAATCCAAAGTAACACATTTAAGTACTGTGTTCATTTCAGAAATACAGATATTCTAAGGTGTGACCACCAAGGTCTCTTAATATAATTCAAATGTTGAACAATTATATATTCCATGCTGCTGTATATCTGCCCCATGCATTTCTATGTTGTCTTGCTTTTAATTCCATCAGACTGTGGCAAAACTTTGGTGAGGGCTCAAATTATTAGATACTTATTAAAAAAAAAAAAAAAAAAAAGGCAGGAGGAGCATCTACTTGTAATTCAGTAGCTCTCTATCTTCAGAAGACAGCTAGATGTAGCAAACCAGGAGTCTCCATGGATGCCTAAAAGTTCCTGAACATGTGCTGTACCAATTATAGACAGAAAAGATAAGCAGCTTAACAGGCTTCTTGCCTTGTTTTCTGTTGATTTGAGTAAAAATTAGGCATTTATTTTGGTTGAAATTAGTTTTTTCCCAGTATTGAAAACATTAAATTCAAGGCAAATACTGTCTAAAATATGTCGAATGGTTCTCTCCTTGTAGATTTTTAGTTTTGTATCTTTTTTGCCTATTTCTGTTACCAAGACAGGGATTTTGCCTTTTTAACTGTCTTGCTGAACAACAGCTCTGGAATAAAAGTAGAAAGTAGTCATAAATTCAATATATAGTTCAAGAAGATAAATTATTTTGGTTTTTTATACAACTGAATGGAAGGTCTGCAGAAGGACGCAGCCAGGTTCTTTCACTGCTGCCCAGTGACAAGCCCAGAGGCAATGGGCTCAAAGTGAAACGAGAAGTTCTCTCTGAACACCAGGAAACATTTTTTTTTTTCTCTGTGAGGGTGATCAAGCAGTGTCACAGCTTGTCCACATGCCATTTTTAAAAATATCAATTCTTGGAGATATTGAAAGAGTGTTTAAAGATGTTGCCTGGGCTTTAGGTGACCCTGCTTAAAAAAGGGCATTGGACCACATGATCATCAGAAGTTGTCATGATTTAAGCCCAGCTAGCAGCTCAGCCCCACACAAACATTCTCTCACTCCCTCACAGTGGCATGGGGAGAGAATCTAAAGAGTAAAAGTGACAAACACATGGATCAAGATAAGGACAGTTTAATAGGTAAAGCAAAGGCCACATTTGCACATGAAATAACCCAAGGAATTAATTCATGCTTCCCATGGGTATGATAGCATAGGGTTAAAACGTTTAGGCCCCGATGGCAAGAGTCCGCTCTGGCGAGCCTGAACCTGTGCACCTGCCTGGATGGTGGGAGGCAAGCCTGAACTTGTGTGTTTCACTTAGGGGGTAGGAGACTAAGATAGATGAGTTAATTGTGTAGCTGCACCTGGGAAAGGGGGGCTGAAACTTGAACTTCAGTGAAAATAATAATGAATAGATGACCATGTAAGGGGGAAAGGGGGGGGGGGGTGTCTTGAGATTCGTGCTTGGGTAAACGACTAATGTGTGATGTAATGAGAAGGGTATATAATGTGGGCACTTGAAATCCATAGCGGGGATTGATTTGGGTCTGTACCCCTCTCCCCCGGCGCCTCAATAAAAGCACCTTGCATATAACCTGTCCGTGGTTATGTGTTTCTATGCTAACAGGTAGGCAGGTGTTCAACCATCCCCAGGAAAGCAGGGCTTCATCATGCATAACAGTGACTCAGGAAGACCAACACCCTAACTCTGAAATGTTCCCCTTCTTCTTCTTTCCCAGATTTTTTTTGTTGTGCCGAAACTAGCGTACCGGTCCTTTGCAACCTTAATCATTCCATAGTGCTATGATTTCTTTTATTAAAAGCCTACATTATTTTCCAAAAATTCTAATATAAAGTGTGGAGTCATGCTTCAATACTTTAGTTATCCTCTGCCTATGACAGCTAAAATCATTTAGCTGCAAATGAAAACTCTAGTTTTAGTAAAGAGATGCAGATATTTTAATTCCAGCAAGTAAACCTGTTGAGATAGTTGTCTAGAGACAATTAAGATGATGTTTAAGAGAAGGCAGAGAGAGCTCTTTAAAAAGAAAAAAAAAAATTGATTTTGTTATGTTATTAATCCTTACAAGATAAGACTGGCATGTCTTTTCACTGATCAAGCAGTATCTGAATAACCTGGATGCAGTAGACATTTAATTCCATGTAGTGGTCAATCCCTGTATCTAAATCAGTCTCGCAATGATCCTAGATTTTTCCGAGTACTACAAGACTAACAATGTGCCTCCACACAGCAATATGAGTCATTTTAAGTTGTATAGTAAGACTTCCATGGAGAAATGTCCTCCAAATTCTTCTCCAAGGAGATACTCTGGACAGTGACTGAACAAAAAATTCCTGAATCACCAAGTGTACTCAGTTTAGTTTAGGGTAGGGGCTACTGAAACCATGGCAAATTTCAATGACTGTAAGACCAGAAAGGAATATGTGATGTTTTAAATTAACCTTGTGCTTTGCATGGTTCATAAACTCTCTGCACACTCTATCAAAACCAAATATCGGGTGAAACAAAGCTTTTCATTTGCTGGCAGTCGTAATGAACTAAAAGAAAAAGTAGGTAGCAAAACGTGCTGGAGAAGAAATTTCCTTCAATCACAAAAAGCAGATTAGGTGAAGGATGTTGTATGATCCCAGGCAGACCAGATAAATCCTTTCACCTGCTGCAGAACAGGGTAGAAATCCACAAAAGTTGTAAGAAGACCAGATGGGTCCCTTCTAGGATTGCAATTCACGAATAAATGCAACTCCCAGGTCTAATATGGGAGGATTCAGATCACAGAGTAAAGAACAAGTATAGATATCTACATGCTTACTGTCTTAAAATTCCAGTTATAGTCAGGATATATCAAGATGCTGGATCTTGCCTATGCATAGATTCTAAATCCCATTTGTAACAGTCTTAGGTAACTCAGCCAGCCTGTGCACAGCCACAGATCCCCTGTAGATGTGGTGCGATATCTGCCAGCCACACGTGTTATCTCAGCTACTTTGGAGCATCACAGACATGCCTGTGTTTAGACAATTTAATTAAGTCTTTTACCCATGCACTAAGTGTGATTTTGCATATCTCACATTGCTCCAAATCTGGAATAATTTTGTGTCCTTCTCTGAAGTGCAGCAGTTTTATCAATTCCACCTCTTGCATGTCTTGAATTCCAAAATTTGAGAAGAATTAAAATATTCTTATCAATATTGTGCCCAGAGCCTCAAATTATCTTACATCACAGGCATTTCTACCTCTAGCAGAACCGGAGGACAAAGTAATAAGATTCAGTTCAAAGAGCTGACTCAAGGAAATTGTCAAAGATTTTGTTTCCTTGATTGGTACAGATGTTGATATAAGAAAACACCCCTAGTATTATATTTCAAATACTCTTTACCAATTTGCAACATTACATTTAAGTAGAAGGTATGAGAAAATATTAGCCATCTTTCCATATGCAGAGATTTATAGTTATGAATTCCCTCAGTGCAATGTGGGTGTAGATGTCAACTAAGATATGAATTATAGATCACTGATTAATGATTTTAAAAGACTTCTTACCAAGTCAGTGCATACTGATGACTTGATTAGATTTGCTAATGTACCTCTTCATGTTCTCTCTGGAAAGCTCCTGTATTTTGTCAGATTGTGAACTTAGAAGTTTACTGCAGGTCGTAATATCGAAGGTTTAGAATAAACTCAATTACAACTGAGATAAGTGAATGTGATAATTTGCTTTTCTTTGTTTCAGTTTAGATCTAAGGCATATTTTATTTACATACCCCAGACTTCAGTTTTATAGGCAAGGTGATTAGGGAAATTATCTGCAAATTTTTTGCACAAAACTGCTGTAAAATGAGTAGACAATTAAGTTTGGGGGTCATATTTGCTGTTCACGGGAAAACATAGTAAGGCTACACAGGAACATCTTTTGAATTCATTACTATTGATTAAATTTTTAATGTTATAAGGAGCTTCAAATAATTCCCAGACAGAAAGGATAATAAATGAGTTAAAGATTAAGTTACAATTCTAACTACTAGGTACAAGAACAATTGTCTATAACAGTGCAGGAAGAAGAATAAGATATACTAAGAAAAAGCTTATGGTATGTGCTATGTGTCGGAGGACACTTGAATCAGGAAGATTATGTTGCTGCAGAGAATGCAGATGCTGTTGTAGAATGTGTAAGAGTACAACCTAAAGATAATCTTCAGCAGTGATAAAACTTCCTCTGAGAAACTGTGCCACATTTTGGGAAACCTATTACAGCTTGTGCATTTCTAAGATGTAAACCAATTTTTAAAAGTTCAGAGGGGAGCAATGAACGTGATCACTGTTCTAGAAATTTTGATTTTTGAGGAAAGACTCACCAAAGTCACTTTAAATACTCTAACAAACTAGAAACTAATGGGATTCTTTGCTAGTTTTCAAATACATTAAACATAGGTTCAAGACAGTATAAAATGAACTGGTTTCCTTTCCACTATGGGCTCTAGAAGAAATACTGGGTTGCCATTGAAGCAAAGCAGATTAAGTTCTTTTTTACAGTATACCACAGTAGTCTTCAAGATTAAGAGGAAAAGAGTATTTTTATGCTTCAAAGAGAAGAGTGTAACTTTTTCTCTGTAACACTGAAAAGGATGATAGTCTAGGGTGGGGGAAAGATACATGGGATGACACACACCAAACCTGTAGAAAACTTTAGAGAAATGAACCAGTGGACAATCTAGAATTGTTGCTTCTTGTCTTCAAGAATGGAATATTATGAAGGACACAGCACCAAATACTGGTTTAACAGCCAGTTGTCTATGGTAAGTTATCAGAAAAAAGCACCCTGTGCACTTTATGTGGGACGAAGAAACACATCTCACATACAAAGCCAAGTATTTACGACTAGTGAAATTGAAGTTTTAAAAATCCAATCAAACAATTATTATTAGTCTTGTTAAAAAGTTATAGTCCAATTTATCTAATTATTGAAGCTCATTTCCAATAATAATATCGTTAAAATTGATGTACAGTTTTGTCTTTCCTCTGGTTTATGCACATGCTTCCTATAGTCCTCTGGGTTCAAAGGAAGATAGAGGGCTTGAGCAACTCATTAACATCCCAAGTTATTTCTTAAAAGAGCAGATGATTTCTTACTCATCACTCTAGAGACCGCTTGGAGTGATTTCTTTTTATGTTTTGTAATGTGCATTACATGTTAACCTCCTTCTTCATGGGTTCAGCACACAATTTTAAATCCACATAGGCTATGTATCGTATGATTTGCTTATTATGTTGGATATGTTTCCCTCTTTATTATCCTTGAAACAAATTATACTTAACTCCCAAGGTTGCTTTTCTTTAATAACCAGTAATTGATCATTGTTGAGAAGGCCTGGGGTCTCTGGGTTCATCCATTGCTTTGTACTTTCAAGGTATTTGTTACCGTTTTAAGCTTGTACTTTTGCGGAACAATGATAAATTCCTTTTTTTTCTGTAATGGCCCTCAGCCTGTGGCTTCCTGACGTTACAGTTAACATTTATTAGATCCGCTTTGTCTGAAATAAATGTTTCATTAATAGTTAGTTCTATGAAAACAATTATGTACTGGAAGTCACATATACTCACAGACACATATATAATTATACAATGCTCTGGTAACTGCTTTCCACCAGTATCTGGTATTTAAAGGAATTATCCATGGTGCATTATCAGAACTACTCTAAAATAGTAATTATAGCTAATTATGGTAGGAAAAGGATTAAATGCATTTTGAAGGTGTCTTTTAACACTATAATTCTGTCGTGTGCTCTGTGCCATAATGATGGACTTCTGCCTCTAAGTTAATTATTCAGGCAAAAAAAGGATCTGTAGTAATAGGTTAATAATAAGGTAGTGTTCACTTGTATTCCAACTTGGATACTATTTAAAATGGGATTTAGTATCTGTTGAAGGAGCTACGATAGCAGGAAAAAAGCTGTATGAGCATGTGTTATGCTACAGAAGGAAGCCAGCACTGTCTGAGAAGTATTATGGTATAACTTTACATTATTCAGAGAGGAGCTGTGATGAAAATCTTATCTAAAAGAGCTTTATTTCCGTCAAAATATTCTAAAATTGTATAGAATTAAAGTGCAGGACTATGTTTTTCTTCATTTGTGTTGGTTCATTCAGTTAGCACTCTTTGCCCAACATATTGAACATAATTTCTATCTATTCTCATTAGAATGGCTACTCTGTTGCCATAAATCAGTGTCTCCATCATCTTCTGTGAACAGTGGGCACATGCAACAAGTGTTTTTATGAACAGTTTTGTGAAATGACTTATCAGTGTTATTACAGTTAAGAGCTGTAGCACTTTGTGTTGATGTGTATGGGCTCTCACATCATTACTTGAATGAGTGTGACGATGACATGGACATGCATTGCTCTAGGAGCGGCAATAAGCCTTATGCCACCTCAGAGGAACACACAGGGTGTGATAATGGGAGATAAAATTCAGAGCTGTACTGATCTAACCTGATGTGAACTCTTAGGGAGCAACAGCTAGATCACCCATCTGAAAGGATTGCAAAGACAACTCAGATACTCTCTGGAGTGCCTGAATTTTTGCCTGTGTGACAGCATTTTTCGTCACATACTGTCACACCATCTGTACAAAACAAACTACCAGAAACATGTCTGTGTGTGTATATATATTTATAGGTTATACTTAATTGTGTATATTTTAAAGCATTGAGGGATATAAGTCTTGTCTGATTTATACATCGTAAAAGATGCTGATTCTTTGAAAAATAGTCTTGCTGTAAAAGTGCAAAAACAATAAGAAATTAAAATCAGTATTTATATTTACAAAACTTGTTTATCTTTAATGGATTATTTGGAAGTTAACAGTGGACATAAATAGGAATTCTACTACCACTTACTTTGTATATTGATGTCTGATTAGAATTTTTAGAGCTTCAAAGTTTCAACAATTAGTTGTCATAGATGGGATTTTACAGTCACAAGCAAATATAAATTATTACTGATACTCATGGCAAAAGAACAATGATGAACTGTGTATAATTTATCTTCTTTTTCACTCTGTCACTCTGATAAGTCCTGTCTTTGTAAAACTTACTATCTTTGAGATCCCTGTTGAGTTCCTATCTCTGAGACTGTTATTGAACAAGAGGATTTGATTCACACTGTTCAATATTTAAGAGGTTCTTTCAAGACATGGAGGGAAATCAGTTACCAGAAATGAGAAAAAAATCCGAGGAGTTCCAAAAGTATTTCTCTTTGCAGCCACAAAATATATTCACATAAAAGAAAATTTTAAAACATTACAATTTTTTTTAAAGAAATATTGCTATTGTCATTTTATAGACTATGCTGCCTGAAAATGTGGGAAATTGTAGTTGAGAAATGAAGACATTTGTAACTTATATTAGAGTGTGCACTGTCCTCAGATTCATAAAATAAATATGACTGAATGTATTCTATATAATAATATTTCAAATTGGCAAATAGTTTATATTAGTTAAAGGAGATAGATGACTGAAAAATATTGTTTTCCTTTTATGTTTTAAGAAAGCAAGTAGTAGCAATTATACTCGTATCCATGCAGAGTGAGGGAGAATTTGCAAGATGTCCAAAACCAGCATACAGAAAAAAAATATTGAGAAAGATCATCAAGAAATCAATATGTAGGTTTTTGTTAGGTCAAGATTTTAATTTCTTAGGCATGTGAAAAAATTAGTCACATTTTTAAGCACTTAACAGTTACAAAAAAAGATCTGGAAATCATCTGGAATTTTCTGTAATGCATAGAGAAATATTTTCCACTGGAATTCATAGAAAACAGAAATTCATCCAGAACTTCTTAACACTTTCTCAAACTCATTGCAAAATTTCAAATTCTCAATTGTGTTCCAAAAGTCATAAAACTATTGAGCAATCAGATAGTGAGAGATTGTAAGAAAACACAAAAAAAATGAAGAACTCATAGTTTCAAATGGACAAATATGTTTAGTACCTTACAAATTTATGAGATTTTTTTTAATTCCTCCTCTGAATCCCTTCAGAGAAGAAAGAGGATTATCTGAGATCAGATTATGGGGAGAATGATAATCATTATGATCACATATACTGTGAGTGCGAATGATCCCAAGTGGTAGCACTGAAATCATTAATACAAAAATTCATTTCATAGCAGCAGCTCATTTACTGCACCTAGAATTGTTCCTGTTATATATTCAAGGATAAAGTGATGTGAAATGTTTCTTTGCAAAATGTGTTGGCTACAAAGGGTGCAAAACTGGAAAAAGGTATTATTATGGTAATCTGATGTATACAAAACTGAGGTCAGGTTTTCATCTGCAAAAATCAAAGAAAAATCTGTTTATGGCTGATGTTTTTTAATCAAAAATTGAAAATAAAAAGTAGTTAAACCTTATGAAGCCTGAAAAAGATGAATAATGCTCTTTCATCGTATGTTAATCAGATTTATCTTTTCTACACAACAGATTTTATAGCTATAATCTGCAAAGCTGAAATTAGTAACTAAATTTCAGTTTAAAAATAGTTTCAGAATTACCTTTTGACCTCCAGAATACTAATTCATGGAAGGAATATGCTTGTCCCCTTTCCTTTGATTCCTGGAGAATTCTTTGGAAAGAGGATTGATAGCAGGTATTCTGAATAATTTATAGTCATGCATATAATTTTCAATCAGTTACACTGAATTGCTTCATAATGAGGTAAGAGATGGAAAAATTATATCCCTTTTAGTTATTTGAAGAAGAGAAAAGATGTAATAATTGTATGATTTTATTTTCTCTCAGTCTGAATTTAAAGCCTGAGCAAGGCCGAATGTATTTCATCACACATAAGAGAGCTTGTAACTGGTTATTTGCACATTTGTATAGAGGTGACGCATGTCATGGAGTCAGTAGGGAGCATTTCCGTCACTCATCTATAATCCTCTGACCATGGGAGTCCCCCTTCCCTGCCAGACCGAGTGTGGATGGCACATATGCTGGCACCAGACGTGGTGCCGTGAAACACCAGCATGGGAAGCAACCAGTGCCTGTACAGCAACCACCTCCATCACTTCTAGGGCCACCACTTCACTGAATGAATTAGAGACCCTCTGGAAAAGCCTACATGTTCCCCTTATTAGCATAATGGTAGCAAAGAGTTGTAATATCTTCTTCACAGGCATAAACCATAGATTTATTAATCTGTTGTGTCATAAAGACTATATCGCATCTTTTCCTTTTATAGTTTCCTGCTGCCTAATACCACATAGGAGAGACTCACAGAATCACAGAATTGTCAAATGGTTGGAATTGAAAGGGACCTTGAAGACCACTAAGTTCCAAACCCCCTGCCATGGGCAGGGAGACCTTTACTAGGCCAGGTTGCTTAAAGCCCCATCCAGCCTGGCCTTGAAGACATCCAGTTGTGGGACACCTGTTTCAGTGCCTCATCACTCTCACAGTGAAGAAATTTTTTTCTAACATCCAGTCTAACACTAGCCTCTTTCAGTTTAAAGTCATTCCCCCTTGTCCTGTTGCTATGTGCCCTTGTAAAAAATCCTGCAACTTTCCTGTAGGATGCCCTCAATGTTTTAAAACTTCAGTTATATCACTAACATCTCCTGGTAGGTGTGCTTGAGATCAAGATTATGGTATGAACTCATACCAAGCTTTCATGTATATCAATGACAATATAAATGAGAGTTTATTTGTGGTCAAACAGAACAGAGGGAAGACTATAACTTAACTATAATGCAATCATGTTGCTCAAAGAAAATCTTTATTTTTCTCACTGCAATTACTTCTTGTGAAGAAATCCTAGTATAAAATATAAAAATAGAGGTACAAACATTTTAGAAAAAGAAATGAGAGGTTATCAATTTATTTTGAGTTCTAAACAGAAGTAAAAGAATAGGCATTTCTGATTGTTTAGCTGCAACTTCCTCTGTGGAAGGCTGGCAGCTCTCAAAGCAGGAGCCTTCTGCATTCCCCTGGAGAGGTCAGAGATAAGCAACTTCTTGGCTACGGCGAGATCCCAAAACGCCTTCATGGTAATAGCCTGTACTGGTTTCTACTCCACCCCCTACCTTCCCCATAAAAAGCCCCCTCCTCTGGCACTGACCAGGGAGCCCTCGTCCCTGCCTCCCCTTCGCAGGGTGGTTGGACAATAAAGGCTACCCCTGCGGAACTGCCATACGAGGCTCCTGTCTCTCTGTCCCCGCGGTCGCCTGGGGCAACTTCGCAAAGAGCTGTATCACAAGAGCTGAAATCACTTGTAGCACAGAATTGCTACACACTTGCTGAAATCGCCCGTCGCCGGAGAGGTTTGCCTGCACCTCTGGAAGGGTTGTTTCCCACGGGACGCTCTCTCTAGGACGGTCACAGCACACCGGTGCTGGCTCACGCCCAGATCCCCTGCGACATTCCTCAAAGGAAACTTTTCTAGAGAACATTGTTTTCTCTTTCATTCTTCTTCTTTATACTTTCATCTTTATCCTTCTCCTTTGATCCATCTTACCATTTTCTCTCCCAACATGTTATTTTATGCCTTCTCTTCCTCATTCCTTTATCTCACGTTTTTTTAAAAATTCTTATTGCTCACTCATAGCAACTGTGTATTTAAGTTCAGGGCATTCAAATTGATTGATTTTCAAATATGAAAGAATTATAAAATTAAATTAAACCCCAAATTTTTTTTACAGAACCGTAACCAGGGCCTTTGTCAAGTTACCTGCGGAGAATGCAAACACACACACACACACACACAAACAAATAAATGAACAAGCAAACAAAAAATAAAAACCATGAAAACAAAACCAAAACTGATATCAAGGAACACAACACTGAAACCAATGCACACAGCACTAGAATTTGGAGGTTGGGAAAGGGAAGAATGGACTGGGGCTCCTTTTCTAACTCCCATTTCTTTCCCCATCTAAAAGATAAAAGAACAAGACAATTGACTATTGCTCACACAATTCAGAATATTTATGAGCACATTCTGGGGAGAGTTTCAGATGTGTTCCCCAGAGTCACCATAGAAAATGGGGTGTTTTTTCCCTGATTCTTTCCTTGGTTGGTCATGTTATCTGTGTGTGCAGTTGGCTACTGTGTACTCTCCATGCAGGACAGTAAATTTGGGTGTCCAGCCTCAGCCTAGAAATTCTGAGAATTAGGCACCAAAATGGGAGACAGAGAATTGTGGGCACAGACTGGTGAAATACTACAAATTTTGAAACAATGTTTCAAAATGCTTGAGACATGAGCTGAGGGTCTTACCTGTGTAAGATACAGATTTTGAAACTTAGACCACTGTTTTTGTTCGCCAGGTGAAACAAAGTTGTTTGTGAAAGCTAAAGAAACAAGTGATAGAAAAGCTGGGTAAGCTAGAATTCAGACAGCATTTACTGACATATTTATTTCTGAAAATCCACCACTACTATTTTAACTCTCTTTTTACAATAGGCAGTAGTATAAAATAAGATATTTATTTTTAAGAATTCAGCCTTAAATTATTGCAAAATTATGTACAGTGGAGTTCAGCATTATTTAATTTTTTTTAGATTAAATTTAATGGGAAGGGATTGGTTTCTAGCAGCAACTCCACAGCCTATCTTGTGTAATTTATAAGTTAAAAAAAAAAAGATGATCAAAAGAAAGTTCCCTGCATACAAATGTAATAGTCTGCTGTAAATCTGAAAATCATGGATTTTTCATAACATAAGTTACTGAGTCCAACTTAGCGAGACGGGAATTTGATTTCTAAGAACCTCTATCAAAGACAGGGTCACTAACTAAGTTAATATACCCTTTGACAATTATTAGATAATATCCTTGTCTCATTAAAACAAAACTTTAGATTAAATTTAGTGAATACAAATGTCAGAAGATGTACTTTTTTAGACTTCATGAAGTTAAAGTCAGAGGGAAAAGACTTAGTTGTTATTTTAAAATATGTCCAAAATTAATAGTCCACTCATTTTTTAAAATTAATTTTCTTTGATTTTGCCTAAGTTTGCACAATAAAATAATAATCAAATAGCAGCTAATACCGTCTCAAGTGCAAATAATTTTTCGACACACTATGTTTAAAGAAAACTTTTGTCTGGTAGAATAATCTCAAAAAAAACCCCATTGAGATTATTCTAGTAGCTGTATGAGTTGAGTCTATAGAAACAAAAGGTTTATACATAGCATACTTAACGAAAAATCTGTATTGATTTTAATGGACGTTTGCTCTTTTTTTTCTTTCTTAACCTTTTAATTTGAGTATTTCCTAATCTTGCATGAAGTTCATTACTTCTACACTAAATTAAATGCATTTAGAGCACTCCCTGTGTATTTCTGCTGTGTCCTGTTTGTGTAAGCCATCTTGCCTTTCAAAGTATCCCTATGGACAGGGAGAGCTGGTGTTCTTTTGAAAAAAAATTACAGAAGTGCAGAAGTTCTTGGAGCCCAATTAGAGGGAAGGGTAGATCTAATGGTTCTTAGAAAGAAAGGCAAAGTGTCTTATAACTGCTGCAGGTGCTTCAGCAGTTTCTTAGAGGATGTAGAGTTGCCTTTTAGAAAATACTCCTAATTTGTTATGTCTTGGGCCTTGACTGGGTTAACAGTTGTTCTTCTCCTTTGTATCCACCATTCTTTTTCTCTTTGTTTGTGTGCTTTGTGTTTGTAAGCTTTGATTTGGGTTTGGTTTATTTATCTATTTCCTACAGAGTATACACCTTAAGAAAACTTAATAAATTTTCCCTATTATGTCCTTAAAAGTAATGAGTTTCTTTCTTTTTTGGAGGGAAGCTAAAAATAAGATCCTTTATGGACAATGAGGTTTATTTCTGTCCCTTTTTCCGGAATCTCCGTGGAATGTGAATTTTTTGAAATGGTTCCAAAAAATACATGAAAGGAGATAATATTTTTGTTCTTGGTTTCTCTTATCTACCATAAAGAATAGAACAGTGAAGGAGAGATCTATAATCAAATTGCTGTCACTGAATCCAAAATATGACCCAATGAATCACAAATCCAAAATATTTCAAGGGGAAAGGTTCTGTAGAAGGAAGTTTCATGTAGGTGATAGAATGTGAAGAGAGTCATCAAGGGAACTATACTTCTAAGGGAGCTAAGGAGTTCACAAGGTAATACTGTAATGTTCAAAAGCCCATGTGAAAATCATGCTCACAGGATTCTGATAAATTACTAAGTATTACTGACTACAAGACAGAGCTGAGTATGCAGGTGCAGGATTTAGAATGCAGTTTATATGGTTTATACACTGTCTTTTTTCATCTCTGATTTACTATGCTTGAGAGATGGTTGAAAGAACTAGTGCTCTAGTAACCCCCAAGTCCCCACCTTCCTGACATAATCAAGTTTATTTCCCATAAACACAGGACTACTGAGACAAGGAGTATGCCACCTGTCCTTGTTGAGTACAAGTACGAATTTTTCAACATTATTAGGCTTGTGGAATAGTGGAAAGCTGATCTATAGGACTTACAGACTACCTTTCATTGACAATGTATGTATAGAAACAATTTCTTTTGTCTTTTATGGCAGTAGCTACATTAATTTCTAGCTGGGATTTGGCCCTCCTAATTTTCTCCCTGCATAAATTTACTGCATCCTTATCATCCTCCTGACTTGTCTGTCCCTTCTCCCAAAGGACATAAACTCTCCCTTTTCTTCTGAGTTCCAACAAAAGCGTTCTGTTCAGCCGGGCTGGTCTTCTTTCCTGCTAGCCCATCTTTCAGCACATGGTGACGGCTTGTTCCTGCCTCTATAAGATTTGCTTCTTGAAGAATGTCCAGATTTTGTGTACTCTTTAGCCCTTCAGGACTGTCTCCCAAGGGACTCTCAACCAGTCCCCTAAGCAGGCCAAAGCCTGCCCTGTGGAAATCCAAGGTAGCTATTCTGCTGATGTCCCTCTTTAGCTCCCTGAGAACCAAAACTCATTTCATGATCAGCATGCCCAAGACTGCTTCCAAACACTATATTGCCCACCAGTCCTTCTCTGTGAACAGATCCAACAGGGTGTCTTCCCTAGCTGGCTCCCTCACCAGCTGTGTCATATTTCCACAGGCAGAATAGCCCTAATTCTTACATGATCATTCTCAGGCACTTCTATGGTTTCTAGTACATCAATAACCCTTGCATCTTTGCTGCTGCATGTTGGGTTCTATCACATCATAGAACATTACAGTTGCTGCTTAGCTGGTGTGACAACAAACAAATTTATGTTTTCCTCTGTGATGTGATATGACGTTGTCTGATGAGATCCCAGAACATCCAAAATAACACTTGCTAGGATTTATAACCTCTCCTACTGAGTGATATTTCATTTCAGGAGGTGATTCCACCTAATATATCTTATTGAAACATGTTTGTGAAATTAGAGACATGTTGAAAGTTAATTAATAGTATTTTTGGGGAAAACAAATTATGTTAGCCTTAACTACAAAAATGATAAATAATTTTCTCTCACAAATGTATCCACATCAAATGCTTTGTCTGCAAATTACTATCTTCCTAAAGCTCCTCTTTCTCTAAACTTAAAGATTTTTCTGCCATCTCTAGTAGTTCAGCCTAGGATCCTAGGATCTCTGGGAAAGTCATGGAGCGAATCCCCCTGAACAGATTCCTGGGTGTAGGACAGAGAGGAAATTGATCAGGAATAGAAAGCATGTGTTTACTAAGGGTAAATCATGAATGGTCAGCTTGGTTTCCTTCTGTGATAATGTGGTGGGTTTGGCCCTAGCTGGCTGCCATACCCAGCCGCTGCTCTCTCACTCCCCATCAATGTGAGGAGAGGAAAAGGAGGTGTAAAAGCTCATGGGCCTAGATAAAGACAGGGAGATCACTAATCAGTTACTGTCGGGGAAAACAGACTTGATTAGGTGAAGATTACAGAGTTTACTGACAAGTAACAACAGGGTAGGACAGTGAGAAAATAAAGACAAACCTAAAAATACCTTCTCTATATACCTACCTTCTCCTCAAGCTCAGTGTTGTTCATTCACACTTCTACCTCCTCCTTCTCTCAAAATTGCAAGGCATTAGGGAATGAGTGTTGCAGTCTGTTTATAACACTTCATCTCTCCTGCTCCTTTCTTCTTAGTCTGTTCCTTTTCTACAGTATAGGATCCCTCCCATGGGAGACAGATTTTCATGAACTGCTCCAGCATGAATCCGTCCTGTGGAGTACAGTCCTCAAGAAACAGACCATTTCAGTGTGGGTCCGCCAGGGGCAGAGTTTGTGCCAGGAAACCTGCTTCTGTGTGGGCTCCTCTGCTCAGGATACAGTTCCTGTTGGGAGTCTGGTTGTGCTTGGGTTATCCAAGGGCTGCACCTTCCTTCAGGATGTATGCACCTGCTGCAGCATGTGGTTCTCCATGAGATGCAATGTGGATTTGTGCTCCACTGTGGTTGTCCATGGGCTGCAGATAGAGAACCCTCATCATCATGGTCTCCCTCATGGGATGCAGGGGAATCTGTGCTCCAGGCAGGCCAGTCTCTGCAGCAGCACATGGGAAGACTAGAGCCATAAATAAGAAGGAGATTTTCAGACATAGTATAAAGATTTTTTTCATCTTGAAGGCAGTAAAGCCTTTGAACAGGCTGTGAGATCAAGTAGTCTCTGGCCTTAGAGGTTTTTAAGACTTTTTTTACCATACATGCTTATCCCTTCATAGAATAATTAAGAAAATGAAGAATTGTTTTATTTTGTTTGGGTTTTTTTCTTCCTGTTTTCATATCTAAATATCTCTTGAAAGACAGAGGCATTTTTTTCCCCTATTAGACTACAGAAACAATCATCATTGACTGTGACTTAGGTAAGAGTGTAGTTCAGGTTATGGAGAATTTAATGTCGTTTCTGTCGCCCTGAGTTTTGCAGTTCTTCGATGTTTTCACTTCTGTATAAGAGTTTCTCACGCACTGTTCTGTAAACATAGTTATGTTTTTGTAACTTGCTCTATTGTTTGCATTCTTTTCTCCTGGGCGGAGATGTTTGATGGACTTTCCTTTGACCAGTGTGGTTGAGGAGTGTAAAATTCACCCTCCAATCAAAGGTGATTATTGAGAAGATATATAATAAAGTCCGAGGTTTCCTCGGCCCCCTTTTTTTTCTGCTTCTCTCCTGAACAGGTGTCTGCGTGTTCCTTTCGTGTCCGAATGCGACAGTTTCAATATATAAAGGAGGGTTAAGAAAGTCAGAAAAATACTTTTTATCAAAGTCTGTGGTGAAAGAAAAAGGGGCAATGATTTTAAATTGAAAGATGGTGGATTTGGACATAAGGAAGACATTGTCAACAATGTGGGTGCTGAGACTCCAGAAAGGATTGCTCAGAGAAGTTGTGGATATCCCAGCACTGGCAGCCTTTCAGGTCAGGCTTGAAAGACAGCAACCTGATCTAGAGAAATATGTCCCTGCCCTTGGCAGAGGGGTTGGACTAGATGATCCATCTTCAAAAGTCCTTTCCAGCCTGAACTATTTTATGATTCTATGATTCTATGAATGTTGCACCATCAGAATCCTTTAGAAAATAGGATCATGAAATTCAGTGTTTTGTGATGCAGGTTCCACATGCATACATAAAATCAAATTTTTGCTTGGAATGTATGACTAGATTTCTCAGATACTACTTCGTTCATTTTCTGTGCATCTTTTAAAAATATAGCTGTCATTCAAGCAGGTTTATTACATAGTAGATACATATTTCTGAGGGTAGAGAGGGGTTGACCACATTTTCATCTTAGTTTCTTTATGTTTGCTGTTTATGATTACTTTACTAACCTTTTACCCTCTTTCTCTCTCCTCCTTAGTTCTAGTACCCTGCACAAATTTATTTATATATTCATTGCCATTCCACTAATGTGCTTAGACTGCTTTCCAGATAATTAACATAAAAAATAAATTTGGAAAAAAAAATGCCCTTGATACTGCTAGATATTTATGGGCATTCAGCCACTTAATGCAGACTCAGCAATCTTACGCAAATTCTGTTTGTTTCCGATGTTTTCAAACACAAAGGAGTATAGAATGACATACATTGGAAGTGATGTTTGAACATTCGTTGTATTCCCTGTCTTCTGTAAGAAGTTTTAAAAAGAAACTTGTCAAGAATGATCTAATAATATTATTTGAAATCCTGGTGCCCCTGAAGTCACTGCTAAGTCTTCCCCATGCGCAGCTATGAGATCAATAGAAGGACACTTTAACAAAACCACCTTTCTAGTATTTAGGAGATATAACATCTCTGTTTCTGTCTTCCAAGCTGATGTCTCAGTGGAAAAGAGGATAATGGAAATTATTTATCTGTGTAAGGCTTTGAGAAATGCCACATTAGTATCTGTACGAAATTTTAGAGTTATAACTTACCTTACCAATCCAGCAGATAGACTTCTTTGAAGCTCATTGCCAGTATTAGGGTTATTAAAATTCAAGTTGATAGATATTTTTCTCATTGAAAACCTAAACACTGTCGTTAAGTTGTCTCATGCCTTACAACTGAAGCTAAAGCATAAATATCTTAATTTGTCTGATTAAGATTTGCATCAACATCGAAACATTAAATGTCTGTAATGAGCTATGGCTTCATCCAAAGAAGTAAGTTGGATTCATTCTGTTGACTTCATTGACATTGGATAAGACCTTCTGTGTACTTATGCTATTCTCTTAAAATAGAGATGTAGTATGTAAGGGCCTTGTCAGACAGAAAAATACCTTTGAGCAATCAGTCTGTGAGTATTGAGTTATTATGTTCCAAAATAATTTGGTTTGATTGCTTCATTTCATAGAACAATGTCTAATGTTTCAGAAAATGATGAAAGAAATTATGCACTAAAGCAGAATAAAATAACTCGTGAGGAGTAACAAATATTCCTGCTACATACTTATTTCTAAAAACTTAGTAAATTCTTTATTTTCTGTATGTTAAAAGTTGTCTTTCAATATTTTTCTGTAGAAATAGATATGCCGATAATGGCTAATCTCTTGCCATAATTTGAATTTCTCCTTTAGCATTCAGCTGGTATATTTTGTATAATCCATTCCAAAAATAAAATTAAAAAAAAGAATTAAATTAAATAGAAGTTCCTATTGCAAGGTTGTACTTCTGCTTCTCTGTTGAGTGAAACTTCCAACATCTAAAGCATTGAATGAGGCAAAACATTTAAAATTAGATTAAAGAATCTCAATGGATGATATGTATCACATGTATCATATGTTCAAGAGCATTTTGTCAATAGTAGGACTTGCATCAAAATTCTCTGGCTTTTTTTTCCTCATAGTTTCCTTGATGCCATGATGTTTTTTTGCTTTTTATATATACCCCCTCTATATACTCTTTTGTATAACTTTTATGTATTCTTAAGGGCCTTTTAGCCCACATACTTCTAATTGTTCAGGTTTGATAACCAGCATAGGCCCAGTATTCTGTTAAGAGAGGAGACCAAACATCTTAGAAGGCTCAGACACCAAGGCCTTCTCTGGAACACATTTTGTAAACTAAGATAGGCCTGTCCTGGGGAGAAGGTTCCTCGGGGAGGGGGATTCACTCAGCCTCCCATTGGGGAATCTTTGATAGATATGCTCATTGGTAAAGCCTAGAATTTTATACTCAAACTATTGTGTGTGTGCATTTCAGGGGTACCCACGGGGGTGCATTTTGGTGTGCACTTGGATGTGCATTCCAGCGTGCTCCACCTGGACGGAGTGCACCAAGGATCCTTAAAATAAATACCAAGGTAAAATCCCTTTTTCCCTTCTAACAGTGTTTGGCTCTTGTTTTTAAGACAAGGAAAAGGCATCATCCTCTTACTGTTCTGATGATAGTTTTTCCTTGTAATGATTTTTTTTCTAGTAATGATGCTATTTCAAATCTAAAAGACTTTAAAACATACAGAAATTAATATTTTGAATCTTACTTTCAAGAAGTGAATGAACAAATATGTAGGAAAATGAACCACTAGAGAATCTTATTCATGATTTGTTTGGTATTTGGTTATCTGTCAGTCATCCTGGAAGGACAGTTATGAGGGTGAAGCTCACCTTTTACCCATGCATTTGTGTGTGTGTATGCATACACATAAATATCATACATGCACAGCTGTACATGTTTCTGAAAGTTGATATTGAGAATTATTGGGAGTGATAATTCGCTGCAGTGTCCAGGCTCTTTCAAATGGGATCAAGGAAATTTCTCTTCCAAATTATCCTTCTTCATTAATTCTTTCTTTTATTCTCTTTAGGATGAACTTTGAACAGCATTCTTATAGTTTATTTACTTTACTCATTTAGAAGATAGCTTGGAAGATTATTTAATATTACTTCAAGTAACTACCAGTATCCAAATATTATCTACAATATATTTATACAGAATTGTAGAAATTTTGACATCCTATGACAGACTACTACTACTACTGACTACTACTATAGTTTGGAAAAGACCTTTGACATGATCAAGTCCGGCCTATGACCTAATACCACCTTTTCAACTAAACCACGGCACTGCGTGCCACATCCAGTCTTTTCTAAAACACCTCCAGCGATGGTGACTCCACCACCTTCCTGGGCAGCCCATTCTGTTGCCCAATCACCCTTTCTGTGAAGAATTTCTTCCTAATGTCCAACTTAAACCTCCCATGGCACAGCTTAAGACTGTGTCCTCTTGTCCTGTCAGTGGTTGCCTTGGAGAAGAGACCGACCCCCACCTGGCTGGAACCACTTTTCAGGCAGTTGTAGAGAGAGCCTCCACTGTAAAGTAACAGCCTGAAAAATAAACCTTCTGACCATTCACCAGAATAATGCAATCACGGAACCAGAATCTAAAGGTTGGAAGGAGCATCAAGAGGTCACCTAATCCAATTCCCTGCTCAAAGCAGGTCTAATCCAAGCAGGTTGCTGAACACCTCCAATGGCAGGAATCCTACCACCCCTGTCAACAGCCTGCTACAGGATTTTACCACTCCAATGGTTTAAAAGAGAACAAGAACAACAAAAAAATCATAATATGCAACATTTCCCATGTTTCCAGGAAATAATGATTCTTATGTCATTTGTGTTGCTTTTATTCTACGCTGGTTTTTTGGGGACTTTGCTGTTTTAGTGTTAGAAAATCATGAATTTTTGTGATATATGTGGCTCCAGTGAACTGGAATATGTCCCATTCATCTTAACAGAGACACATACAACGCTGTCACTCAGACATCTAGACATGTAACTAGCAACATGTGACCTTTTAAAAGCATTTGAGTATTTTGTGAGTGTCACCAAAATGGTTTCCACAAACTTAGAGGGCTATCTCACTCCCTTTCTTGTCAGATTTTTAGATTATTTGCATTTGATAATGGCTTATATTTTTGTTATTAATTGAATATTATTTTAAACAAATTTTTATTCAATTGCAAAGAAAAACAATTCTTTAATTAAACCTCCAGTAATGGTTAAGCAAATATAGCAATGTGTACATTTAGATTACAGAAGGGCTTTCTTCCAGTTTTTGCAAGTTTATTATTCTTTTTGGGAAAGATTTTTCCTTCAGCAAGTCACTCCAGGTGCAGCCCTCAGAAGCTGTTTGATCCATAGAAACACAGGATTCTACAATGCATCCTTCCACCTCTCTGGGAAAAGTTATTTCTCACCCAGTATTACTCTGTGGATCAACAGCAAAAATTTTTGAAATATTCCCTGCTTACCTCTTGTCTTTCCTTGCCAAGGTGCAGCATAACTCCATTAAACTCAAGGTATACATAGCTTGCACAAAATTATACAGGAGATTTATATTTGCATTATTTCAATTTACTGAAACATAAAAAAATATTATCTGGAACACCCATGGTGCTGGGGACCTCAAATGCTACCTGCCGTTAGGGTTCGGGTTAGGATTCGGTGATCCAAAAAGCCTACACTTTCAGGGAAACTGGGTTCAAAATCTGTGGTGGAAGCAATGCATACACAGTCCTGTACTACCCTTGGCATTCCTCTTCCACCTCCAGGGTCTCTGGTGGTGCAGTCTTTGTGGATCTCTGAACCCTAATCCTAACAACAATGGCAGCTTGGGGCTGCGGCAGAGTCCCCCAGCACTGTGGGGGGCCCAGATGAGGAAGGTCCGGAGACAGAAATCTTGGTGCAGTGCTGTGCTTCCCTTGGTGTGTCTGTCCCAGGATCTAGAGGCCTCTCTGCTCCCCGAACCCTCACCATAACCATAGCACTAATGACAGCTTGGGGATGAGACTGAGAGCTGGCAGCTATTTGAGAACGTTTTTCTTGAAGTGGAAGAGCTCTTCATTCTCAAGCATAATAATATGGGTGAGGAACGCAGAAGACTGACTTGATGCAGTAAAGACTTCATGGTCAAACCTCTGCAGTTGTATGGAGTGCAGCATCAGCAACCTGAGTGCTCAAGGCCGGGTTGGACAGGGTTTTGAGCAATCAGGTCTAGTGGAAGGCATCCCTGCCCATGGCAGAGGGTTTGAAACTGAATGATCTAGACTTCAAAGGTCCCTTCCAAACCATTCTACAGTTCTGTGATTCTATGATTCAAGTGTATTTATTCTCTTTACTATTAGCCTTTAAGATATTTCCTATATAAATATACTTTGTTTTATACACAACACATTTGTACAAGCAGAATATTTCCAGAATTGGACCCTACACAGACCTAAATATGTGCAAGATAATAAAACAATTGTATATCAGTGAATAGGATAAAAGTATTTTATTGTGAAACAAAGATTTCATTGTTACTTCATACCTGTTTTAAGTCTATTCATAGCTTCAACTATAAATTGTTTGGGCCATTTGATATTGTTTTAGGAATGAAAAGTACAGTAGATTCATAGATTTGTTTGGCAGAGCCCATTGTAAATTATTCTATATTTGCCACATCTAGCAAATTCTGCATGTACTACAGAGCAGATATGTGTAGCTTAAAATTTTAGCAGAAGGATAGCTTTTTTCCTTTATTTTTCCGTTTTTCAGGCTTCATTAAAAATTTGAATTCCATATGATGAGATCTCTGTCATCTGAATGAAGTCCTAGCTTAGCAGATTTCAGTGTTTTATATTTAAATACTGATTATTGACTATTTCAAAGCACAGAATAGCAATCACTTTTTGTTATAACCTACATTTTTCTTTGTTTATCTTTAAAATTTGTGTCCTGATTATGACAAAAGACATCATTTATACCAAACTTTTAACAATATAGTGTCCTAGCAGGAAAATTGTTTTTCTATTTTATTCTTTTCTCATCTGCTTGTAATTTTAAACACTATTGTTTCTATCAGATTATGGTTTGTACTTAAACCTCATTGAGATTCTAACAAAGTTTTCACATATTTGCATATCTGAAATGGCTTTTAAAAACACGATCATTAAACTAAAATGGATGACTGATAAGAATGGGTAAAAATGAATAATTTTAAGTTGCTTTTTTTACACTGTGACATTAGGTATCTGAAGTAATATTAGTAATTTCAAGAATTATTGTGTCAATGACTTTCTTTGTAATCAAAATTGGAAAAGAATACCAAGAACAGTAATATTGCTCTTAGAGAGAGGAGGGGATTTGGCAATCTTTTCATGCTCTCTTGTCCTGCCTACCAGACCCCATCTCTCTTATCAGCAGGCCAAGCATTTGCAGAGATTTACTTTCAGTAGAAGTATTTTTAGTGACAAAACTGCAAGTTCCCAGGTAAAGAAATATGGATAGCAAAGACATGAAGGGAGAGTTTCTGAGTGGAAGATAAATAATATCTTCTAGAATATTGTCCATCTTCATGATCACTAGATATTGGGTACTGGGAGATTTAGTACAATCCTTATCATCTGAACATTAGTAAGAGATTTTAAATTACTTGTTCATTCAGTAGCCTTCTCCTGAAAGAAACCACCTAACTGCATTATGTTTATTTTTACGTAAAATACGTTTTGATAAAAATACGTTTATTTTTATCAGAAGTTTAATTGTGTGTGGTGTTCAGGACCAACAGGGATGCTTCACCAAATGGGTATGGTTTTAAAGTATTTCAGACTATTATCAGAAAAAAATGGGAATAGAGTGTGATAAGGTTTATTTTTAGAACTGAAATTAGAATACAGCCCTTCTTTATAACTGCCTCATTATTACTAGTGTGAAATAAGTCTGGAGTTAGAGCTGATATTTTTTAAACTTCTTCAGAATTTTCAGGAAATCAGATGCGTCATTTTCTGGAGACTTGATAGCCTTTTGGTGTCTTATCTACAAGATTTTTGAAGGGATACATCATGGAAATTATGATTAAATGCATCAATTAAAGACTTTGGAAAAATGCTTAGATATTTAATATCAGCTACTAAAAATTTGAGAAAATTTTGAATTTTATTCTTTTGTATCTAAGTTTTCCATGAGTAAACTCTCACTTGTGTGAATACACTGCAGTAATCACCAAGAGCCAAAGGCTGACAAGAAAATAAAATATCTATTTTCATGGAATGGTTTGAATATCGGTACATTGTCCTGAACAGTCATGGTAAAAGAAATTATTTTAATAATCTCTTATAAATTAGGTGCTTTAAATTCTGTGCAATAAGTTAAAAATTAAATACTGTATCTAGAAATATTTCATAGTGCAGTTGCAGAAGTCTGGGTCACTAAAGTAAAGTTGGGAGCTGAGTAGCAGTAGTTTATGGTAAACAAAAATCATACATCTAATATATGTAAACATTCTATATTTGTTGAAAATCCAGAAGTCTCAATGGCAGATCCCTCCCTCATAAGAAGAGAAACCAAGCGAAAGTAGAGAGAGCAGCTGCCACAGTCGTTTCCCCTGGTTTAGGATGCTCTGCCTGATCAGTGCTGCTGTTTCTCCTCAGTAAAATGTCCCTTTCTTTTTAGTACAGAAAGGAGTGCTAGTTTTAGCACTGTGTTTTGCTATTGCAGACCATTAATCATAGTAAATTCACTTTGCTATAATTTTTCTTTGAGCAACTTAAAATTTTAGGGAACATTCTACGTGTATGTGGGCTTTTGATACTCCACTCTTCCCATTCAAGTTGACTGATAGTACAGGACTGAGCAAGAGTAAACCTGCACACCACACCACTACCTCCTTATGGATTGAGTAATAGCAACATGCTCCTGGTCTGGTTTCAGAAATAGATAATGTGATGAAATTTTGGACTTACTCATGAAAATGAAAGGAGAAGTGAGATACAGACACCATAAAAAAACCACCAAATCCAATGTCTTAGAAATTGCTTGTCTCTCAACTGAATAGATATATTTCCCAGTGCTATCCTCAAATATAAAATTAAGATTTAAGACTTCCTGTTCCCATCACATGCCATTGCTTCTGTGTGGATCCTGCCTAACACCCAAAAGTGCCAAGTCAGTGATTTGGTTATTTCCATTATTAGCTAAAGTTTTCAGAAAGCTCTTACTTTGAAGGCAATATGACAATGTCTTGCCCTCAAAGTGTCTGTCTGACTCGAGGTGAGCTCACAGAGATATCAACAGGGTGAAAGAGGTCATAACACCAAATTAGTGTTATCACTTCTTATGTAGCAGTTAGAAAACACAGAAAATGGGAGGATAAAATAAGATCAATCTGTTGGCTTCTGTATTTCTTATTCATTGGCTTCCTTAATAAGACAAATCAGACATTTATTGGTCAGAATTAATGGTCTTTAAGCCCCTTATGAAATCTTTACTTTTATTTTATATTAGGGTTGGGTGAAAATGTGAAATAAGAGGATTTTTATTGTTTTTCATTCTGTAAACCAAGTCAGCTACAAAACAGTCATTTCAGAGGTTGCGTAACTGTAATTAATAAATATCTTCAGTGCTTTGACAGCTATTTAAGCAATTGAGCTGGAATTCTGCTAGGCAAGGTTTTTCTGTGTAAAAACTTGCAAAGAAGCAAGAATTTGCAAAGAAGCTGTCTAAGTAAAAGGGTTTTAGTGACACAGACTTGCATTCTGGATTTTAAACATTTCCACAGTATTTAGCATTTCTGGCGCAGTTTTATGATCCCATATAAATATTGAAGACAGTTCTTTCTAGACAAGTTTTAAATATTAATCACTTTATTAATTTTTTCTCTCAGCTTCGGAGTACTTCTTAGGCTTAGTGACTTAGTGTTTATTTTGATCTTTCAGTATTTGAAAAAGACATATACTATCTGTATCAGTCACCCTATTTTCATCAGGACTGGAGATAAAGTAATACTGTGTGGTCATGCTTCTGATATCGAGAGAAGGAAGAATCTTTTTTTTTCTTCTTCATGCTGAATGTCAGGTTATGGAGTAATGTGTATGCCTGCAGACCTAAACAATCTCTTGAAATGGAAAATTTTGTGGCAGCATAAAATATGTATAATTAAATATTACTTTTATTATAAAACTATGTTTTTCTTTTCCTGCAGCAATTTTGAGTTGCAAGGCACCATTTTTTTCTGTGCCAAGCATTTTAAAGTCAACAAAGTTAAAATAAAAATCAAATACTTAATCTGCCTGAAACATCAAACCCCATTTGTTACCCTCCCAAGAGCAGAATTAACAAACAAAGGTTAAATAAAAATGTTATTCCTCTGCCCTCAACCTAGATTATATCTCGTTTGGGATACTCTTTCCATTGATATGTGAATGTTTTCATGTATATGACAATGTGTGACAATCCCCTGCATGTGTATAGCTCTAAATAAACACTCTATGCAGAATCGCAGAGCTGGAAAATATTACTTCGGCTAAATTTGGGTAGTTTCATCTAAGAAATAAAATTTTATCAGGTGTTAAGACATGGCCAGTGTACCAGAATTCTTCTGATCATTGGGATTTCAAACTATCTGGGAATCACCATGAAAAAGGGAAATTTGGGGTCTGAAGGAAGGACAGCTTGAAGGCGGGCTATCAGAGTGGAGCACAGTTAACCACACCTGTACACCCTTCGCAGACTCCTCACCTACAGACATCTAACAGGCCAAACAGTCAATTTAGTCAGTCATTCAGATGAAATCCTTTTACAATCTGCTGTGCGCTTTTGTAAATCTCTTATTCTGCAGAGATCTTCTACAGCAATCAGTACTGATTTCCACGAGGCTACAGTGTTTCACCAGTTAAATTTATTTTAAACCTGGGATTAGAGCAAACCTATAAATATAATATTCAGCTTATCACACTTTTCAATATTTTTGGTAGGTTTTTCCTGGCTATGTTTTGGTGTGCGTTTGGAATTTTCGCAGATCTGAAGATATTCAGAAATTGCTAATCTTTTCCTTAGTCCTTCATATGTGTTCTATTCAAGTGAAGAGATAGAAAAATAAAAAAACTGAAAATAAGTTAAATTTTTGTCTCAGAGTTATTCAGAACACTACGATCATGTGTATGAGTACAGGATAGAGCTTCTCTGGGGAAAATTACAGCCCATGATGGGAAAGTATTTTCAGTTTCAGGCAGAATTCTTTATGTTAGTCCAGCTAGATTCAATGTCTACTTCTGTGTGCTAAATTAATATTCAGATTATTCCTAAGGTGATGCAGGACTGAAGACTAACATATTAAGTAATACAAATATATATAATTGGCAAAAATTTTTGTATAATGCTATGTCTAATACTTCATATTTATGGATGTCCAGGGTATATTTGACCAATCCCTTAGCCTAAAGTCTATCTGCTAAGAAAAAAAGAAGCCATTCACAGAACAAGAAAATTAGGAATCATGATGGTGACAGTTTTAAAGTCCTGCTAGGGATATATCTCTTCCTTAGATGCCACACTTCATAAAAGTATGGCACATCATCTCCTTAACATTTTTTCCTGCCCTCTTAAACTGCCTTTTCTCAAGAAAACTGTGATATAGCACAAGTTGAAAGTTCATCCTTAGGTTATTCTTCTGAAGTCTAATCTGCAAACTTTCTTAAAAAATGCTTAGAATAAGGGCATATGAAGTGGCAGTCCTTTTGAAGGCGTAATCCAATTAATTAACTAGAGCATGAGAACTGTCCTTTTTTATATGCGGTGTACAAGTCAAATTGCAACATCTAACAAAGTTGTTCATCTGTGCTACTTCAGAAAGTCTTACGATAAAGATTATTGTAGGCTGCAGAGCTGGAACAGCAAATAAAATATTACATTTACTTTCTTTCCTTTAGACATTTGAAAATTAAATTTGGAGTAAGTTACATTTACTTTAATTTATAGCAATTGATATATCATTGTGGTGATAGTGAGCTGACTAATAATTAGCCAGGAGAAATAAAACTATAAAACATGGGGACTTCTTTTTTTGTTGCTTGGATTTTTTTTGACATTTGTTGTTTTGGGGGCTTGTTTTTGGGTTTGGTTTGGTTTTTTGTTTGTGCACTCCATTTCAAAGTGAAACTCACTTTGGACAACTGCCAACATTGCAAACTTGAGAGAAGGAGGGGGTTTATTTTACTTGTCCTTAAAAAAAAAAAAAAAAAGTAAACTGGAGGTCCCTCACTGCAAACTTTAGTAAAATAAAATTTCTTCCTCAGAAAGCAAATTCCTCTTGCAACACTGATGTGAAAGGTGAAGGTAGTGATTTCTTTGGAGTAATTTATGTCAGTAGTATGACTAGTGAATTTTCCCCCAAAAATTGGAGTGGTGATGTGGTTAAAACTTTTCATGTATTTATACTAAAGACAAAGTAATTATTTTACATTAATAACAAAATAAGAAACACATTTCTTTAATGTTATATCTTTGCTTTACCTCTGAGAGTTTGTCCATTAGAGCCTTTTAAGAGACACTTTAAAGGTTTTTTTTTTTTTCAGGTTTCATTTGATTCATTTTTAAAACTGTCTTAGCATTTCTTTCTTAATGGCTCTGCATATTTTTCTTTCTCAGGTGCACAGCAAAGGCAGAGAAGGAAAGATGAGTGATGCTAAGGAACATCAACTCTTTTACTGTTGACACTGGTTTGGTTTATAGCCCTGCAGTCATCAGTTATGTTCTATAACTGTCATGTAAAAGTAATATCACACAAACATTAATACATTGGTTTCATAGTAGTGCTGTTAAAATAATGAGAGATGCTTTGTTTCAGATATCTATTGAACTTTGGCAAAGCTTCACTTGTACATTTGTATTACTATTTTGAAGAATATGCTACTAAAGCCAAAAGTCATCCATTGCAATTTTGACCTTTATTAGAGAAGTTAAGGAGGAAAATTTTTCTCGAGTTATGATACTGACTTCTCTGTGATTTCATATTGTACTGCTTTTGAACACTTCTGTATCAGCAACCTCATTTCCTAGGAGTGTCAGGGAAGTCATAAATTTGTCATAGAAATAACATAACCCTCCTTTCTAAAAATTCAGCATATGATTTCATTCAGTAATGAGTATTCTCTGCTTTTGATCCAGTGGAAAAGAAATATAAGATTGATTCTGTTACAGTCTGTTGCTAGAGTTCTCCCAGGATACAGAGTGACTGCGTGCCATAGAGTTCACAATTCTTCATGTTTTATTTTTATTTTTGCTCTTGACTACACCCTGACAGCTAGACAACTTTTATAAGAGGATGTTAGCCTTTTTAATACTCTATATTCATATTTCAATAATATGAGGAGATTTAAGTGGTGTTTGAGACTAAACCTAGTTGAGAAGCATTTGCACTTCTATTTTTGTTTTCCAAATACTTACAGTAGCTTTGTTATCCATGACCTAACATTCATTATTAGGTGTCTGATGTCTTAGAATCTTCTTACACTCACCATGCCTGTTTTGTTATAAGTGATAAAGCACTTCTATCAAAGCAATCCATATCTGAATATTAAATAGAACATCTCTTGAGGTTTTGTTTCTTATCTCAGAATGAATTAATGATTTTTATGACCATTTTCTTTAAAGAAACAGGTTTGCATTAGCATTTTAATACTATCTGCCAAGAGACATTTAGAAGACTGAGACTGAAATGTGGACAACAGAGAAATTAACTTAAATATCAAGGAGTAAAATTTAAAATGTATATTTATTACAGCATGGCATGTTTTGCTCATAGACACTCAATGCCATTTCAAAGTGAAAGAAAAGGCAAATCTTTTTTTCTGATGCAGTAGAAAGGAAAATCCAGAACACAGGCCAAAATCTAAACTGAAGACTGGTATTTGCTTTAGTTCCAGAGATCGTTGCCTAGGCACCATGATGTTTCTCCATCCCTAACTGCCCTCTGTGCAAATACAAGAATAAATCTGTGTAGGGTCATTTTCTACCATTTTCTACAGAGATTAATGGTTTTCTACATGAGAGTGAAAAACTGTTGGCTTCGATTTTGAACATGGCGGTGGGAAAACTTCTAGGCCTTGGTGGAAATGATTTAGTAGAATAACAAGGTATTGCATTTGTGCAACTTACTATACAAAAATATTTCCCATTTATTTTCACGTTTTCAAATGGCAAAAATACAAACTAGTGTATGTGACAGCTCCCAAGAAATGAGATAAAAGTCACAGTAAAACCAGGCATCACATAACTTGGTGATTTTTTTTTTTAGGAGATGGTGTGTAATCAGTAAAAAAATTATAAAATACTAACTTCGGAATTGCACACTTGGTCTTTTTCCAGGTAAAAGTAGTAAGCAGTACAAAATTACTCTCCCTGGAAGTGGTCCTAAAAATTAGATTAAAATAAAACGGAAGAGTTAATATATGTTTCCTGTGCCAGATTAAACTGAACTGATGATGTTTTGGGAGAAGCAAATGCATGCAATAGAATAATTCATGTGAATTATCATTNATGTAAACAAGAAGAAAATTATTATTACAGTTTAAATAAAATCTACATTAGACCAAATAAAGCTGGGATGTCCACTTAGCAATTTAGGCATAATCCAGACAGAATCTGGACTGTTGCTTGTAAATAGAAAACAGCTGAAGATCCTTTTGGGACTGTGGGAGAGTTACTATTTTCAGACAAACTGGACATTTATTATTTTTAAGTGGAATTTCAGTGCATCTACCAGTAATTTTTCAGAATAAAAATATTTTGGAAAAAAATAGGAAAAAAAGTTACATTATTTACTCTGTTATGTCAGTTTTGAAATTTTTTTTATATGTCTTCTATAGGCTTTGCTTTCTTTATCTGTCATATCACATAAGAAATATCAAAAATTTTGCTGTACATGTAAAATCTTCCTCATTGGGTACATCTGAGAGCAAACAAAATATTTTTGTGTTAGAATTAAATATGTCTATCAATATCACAGAAATTAAAAGGAATTCTATAAACTATTGAACTTACTGTTTCTCCAAATATCCTAAACCAGACTCAGAATGTAAACTAATTTCAGCAGATCAGTATATAAAACTTGAAAATCTATTTTGTACATAATAACAGCAAATTCTGAGTGACTAAACAGAAGCAAAAAGATCTCAAGATTACATGGTCAAAACCAGTTTCTCACTAAAACACAATTCACTGACCTACTCACATAGTGAAAAAAAAAGATGGCACTCATTACTGCTTGATATATGTTTCGTTGTATGTGTCTGTCAGTAAGACTTATTCAAACGTTGAGAGAATACTTAAATTTATTTCAATAAATTTTGGATTGGGCCCTAAAGCACATAAATTTACTGTCAGATACACTGCTCCATAACCACTGCTTCTCATCCCTTTTTTCATGGCTTCAGAGTTTGCAATAACAGCAACTAATGCAGCTAAATACACCTAAGATCTAACAAATGTGATGCAGGCTTTTTCAAGGGTTTTTTGTACTAATTGGTTACACCCTTTCTGCCATTTCCTATGACTAATTACAGGGGTAGTAGAGGAAGAAGAGTAAAGGTTAGTGATGTCTCAGATCCTGTATTTGTTGTTTCTCAGGAGAATGCAGCTTCTGAAGAAGCCAGATCCTCTTTTAATGACTACTGGATCGTTACTCAGTTAATTAATTTTGGAAGAAAACAAAAGTCTCTGAACAAGTATCAGAAAGAAGAAAACATAATTTCTCACAATAGATCATTCAAGTCTCTATTTCACAACTTGTAGATCTTTGTAAATTACATTTATTTCCAGTAAATTAATTTAGACTGGTACATAATTTACAATGTCTCATTATTTAAGCCATGGCAGCCATCATTTTGACACATTTTGTCCATAGGTAAGTAATATGGGGTTTCCAGGAGAAACAGGGAGAATCAGGGCAGTTCCGTCTGCTTTTAGGCTCATATTTAACCATTTATCAGTGCCTCTAACAAGGAAAGAAAAATTAAAAGCACCACAACACTGTTACTAGACATGGCTTCTTCTTCCACTCATGCAAGCTCCTGAAAGAGGTAACTTAATCATTCTGGATTGTAATGGAGACGCATCAGGATTAGGCAAATGAGTAAAAATAGACACATTTAAACAATATTGAGCAACTAAATCTTTTCAAGTATGTGCATTTTGCTATAAAATGATGCAGTAGCTGAAACAAAGCCGTCTGGTTTCAGAACATCCCACAGTCACATACATTCTTTTGTACTTTGGAGGGCCAGATTCACAGAGTAGTTATGGAATAAAGTGCTTAAAATCAGTAAATATGTTCCAAAGGGGTTACTTATGATGGCAATTTAATAGACCGTAGTATTTTGACAATGACTGGCAACCTTGATATTTATGTGACACCCATTTCCAGAAAAGGCACCACAGAATTCCATACCAGAAATACATTTATTCCCTAGCTTTGAGTTATTTCCTTTATCTCATTCATGTGTATATATACCTGAACAGGTGGATTATTTTTTAAATATGCAACTAAGTACTGCAAGGAAGGAAGAACCCCACCACCTCATCTGTGAAAATCATCAGGAAATGCCATGCAGTACTCCTATCCCCATCAAACAATAACTTATCTTCATATGAGCAGAATGAGGTTAAAGTGTAGGTTTCCAATTTTTGATAGAAAATAAGCCTGTTTTTAGCACAAAATCACAAATTTAGTCTTAGAACTCCACATGCTTGTAAATGCTGTATTTTGCTGTGTACAATAAACTGCTATTTTGGACTAGATCTGCAGCTCTGCTGAGGGTGGATTTGAGCAACAACACATGAGTACAGAATGTGAAAAGTAGTTCTTGTTTCAATTTTGAAAACTGAAATTATTACAATTCCTCATTAGCTCAGTAGAAATTTTTAACTGTTCAATTGGACCACACTACAATCAAAATACTGGCTTGCTCATCTGTACAGTAATTCCATGGGGTCCAGTTGCACAAGTGATGAATTTTCTGTACCATACCAGAGGTAGGTGGCTGTACTTTTTCAGGTTCTGACCTACCTCTCCACTATGTCCCAAGGGTTTATTTAGTATTGAAAATGACAGGAATGAAGCAAGTAGTCAGAAATTATGCTGACGGATACTTCTTGTATATCAAAATTCTCTAGGTCATCCCTTTGTTAGTCATGTTTATTGTCTTCAGGTGTATCTGTAACCACGGATGCTGTCAATTTGTCTGTCCAGGCTGAAATGACTGGACTGAGGTTTTCCACCCTCAGGTGGAGAAAATGTTGCAAACATTTATCCTGCATCTGGTCAATATTTCTGCAGTCCTTAACTGGACTTGATGTACTCAGCCTGAGACTGAGCTACAAGCAAACCACAGAAAAATGCCATTAATTCAAGGTAATTCAAATTACTTTTTCGCACTGTCAAGGTCAGTGAACATGTAAAACAGTTTTTACTTCCTTATGATCTCACAGGGGTACATTTTGCGGTTACTTGAAAAGCTAACACAGATTTCTGAATAGCAGAATCCTTTTTAATAAGCATGCATGGACAACCTGCATGATAACATATCAGTCTGACAAGATGCTTTCCTCAAGGACCTTTAAAACACTGTGTACTGAAGGAGACTTTTAACAGCTCCTTTGAGAAAATTAGTAATGATCTGTCAAAGTGAAGCCAGCAAACAGCAAATCATCAAAACATTAGGGTCTCAGCTTAGTCTCCTTTTTGTCCGGAGGTTGGAACAGACCCACCCAGCCCAATACTTTCCACTTAGATCTGTAGAGCTAATGGGTCTCCTGTAGCTGCTCTGTACACTGGAGTCCTTTTTGAATCACATTTTTTAATTACAACTGATAATTAATCCATCATCTTGTAAAAGCAGGAGTGTTAGCCAGGTTGATATATTTTAGGACTTACATCTGAAAAAAACTTCCTAGTCTGGCTAACAAGATAATATACACATTTCTTCGTTCAAAGAATCATCAAGCTTGGAAGACACCCTTCATCAATCAGTCCAATCATCAGCACCACCACTGCAACCCCAAAACCATTACACCATACCCCAGTGCCACATCTAGATGCTTCCTAAATATCACCAGGGATGGTGATTCCACCACCTCCCTGGGCAACCTATTCCAATACCTGATGACCCTAACAGTGAAAATTTTTTTCTAATATCTAATCTGAATCTCCTCTGTCTTAGTTTAAGGCTATTTCCTCTGGTCCTTTCACTGCAGGCACCATAGAAGAAACTGACCCCCATCTCACCACAATCTCACAACAAACGCAGCTCCCTGAGCTGTTCCTCATAATATGTTTTCTAGTCCTTTCATGAGCCTTGTTGTCCTAAACTGGATACATTGCAGTATCTCCATGCCCTTTTTAAAGTGTGGGGCCCAGAACTGAATGCAGTACTCAAAGCCTCACCAGTGCTGAGCACAGGGGGCAATCACTGCCCTGGTCCTACTGGCCGCACTATTGCTGATACAGGCCAGGATGCCTTTGGCCTTCTTGGCCACCTGGGCACACGCCGGCTCATGATTAGCTTCTGTGGACCAACACCCAGGTATTTTTCCACTGGGCGTCTTTCCAGCCACTCTGCCCCAAGCCTGTAGCACTGCAGGAGGTTAGGGCCTAAGTGTACAACCCAGAACTTGTTCTTGTTGAACCTCATACCACTGGTCTCAACCCTTCAATCCAGTCTGTCCAGATCCCTCAGCAGAGCCTTTCTACCCTCCAGCAGATCAAACCTCTGACCCAACTTGGCGTCATCTGCAAACTTGCTAATGATAGACCCAATTCCCTCACCCAGATCATCAAGATATTCGCAGGACTGGGCCCAACACTGATCTCTAGGGGATACCACTAGTGACTGGCTGCCAACTGGATGCAGCTCCATTCACCACCACTCCCTGGGCCTGGCCATCCAGCCAGTTCTTAACCCAGCAAAGAGTGCGCCTGTCCAAGCCGTGGGCTGCTAATTTTTCCAGGAGAAGGCCATGGAAGATAGTATCAAAGGCTTCACTGAAGTCCAGGTAGACAACATCCACAGCCTTCCTCTCATCCACCAGGAGGGTCATCTGGTCATAAAAGGAGGTTAGGTTGGTCAGGCAGGACCTGCCCTTCCTAAACCTGTGCTGGCTGGGTCTGATCCCTTGATTGTCCTGTTGTGCTGTGTGGTTGCACTCAAGATGATCTGTTCCATAACCCTGTCAGGTACCAAGATCAGTCTGACTTACCTGTAGTTCCCCAGATCTTCCTTCTGTCCCTTCTTCTGGATGAGCATCACACTGTCCAACCTCCAGTTGGCCCCCTTATCCATGACCTCCCTGGTTAGCCAGGACTGGTGATAAATGATGGAGAGCAGCTCAGCAAACTCTTCCAACAGTTCCTTCATCACTCTACAATGGATCCCATCTGGTCCCATAGACCTGCCTCAGCAGGTCACTAACTGCTTCCTCCATTAGAGGGGGTCCATTCTGCTCCCTATTCCTGTTCACCAGCTTGGGAGACCAATTGTCCTGGGCATCGCTGGTCTTACTGTTGGAGACTGAGGCAAAGAATGTGTAAAATCCCTCAGCCTTTTCCTCTTCTTTGGTGACTATATTCCCCGTCATGTCCAATAAGGAATGGACATTTTCCTTGCCCCTTCTTTTGCTACTAATGTATTTATAAAAACACTATTTACTATTCTTTAAAGGCCAGATTAAGTCCCAGCTGAGTTTTTGCCTAACTTTGTTTCAGCATGATGTAATGACATCCTTAAACACTTCCTGAGTTGTCTGCCCCTTTTTCCAAAGGTGATACACCCTCTTTTTTTCCCTGAGTTCCCGCAAAAGTTCCCTGCTCGGCCAGGCTGGTCATTTTCTCTGCCAGCTCATCTTTTGGCACAGACGTATAGCCTGTTCCTGCACCTTCAAGATTAAGTATGTCCAGCCTTCCTGGACCCCTTTGTTTTTAAGGGCTGCTTTCCAAGATGTTTTCTGAATCAGTGTCCCAGATAGACCAAAGTCTGCCCTCTGGAAATCCAGAGTAGAGGTTTTATTAAATTATTAATCCTCCTAATTTCACCGAATATTGCAATTTCTATCATATCATGGTCACTGTGCCTAAGAAGACCTCTGACCACATTTCCCACCAGCTCTTCTCTGTCTGTAAACAGCAGATCTAGGGGGGCCTCGCCCCTGAAAGGCTCAGTTATATGTTTACATCTTTGAATATTGTAGATTCCAAACTATCCGGTCTTTTGTTGTTTTTACCTTAACAATAAGGGTTTTTTTCCACGTAATTTTATATATTCAACCATAACAGTATGCTCATCAGACTGAAGAAAACTTAACTTATTTAATGCCAACCATTCACGTGGAGGGCACACAACTTTTGCTTTCTTAATTAAAATATCTTTTTCTCTGCCCAAGAGTATTCTTGCCTTCCTTCTATTTTCTCCCAGTCCCACAGGAGAGGGGAGTCAGTGAGAAACTGGGTGAGTGCTGTCCAGGATCAACCCACTACACCTACATAATCCCAAATTTGAGAAAAAAGATAAGCAAAAAGTTGGGCATTCCTGTTCATGATAGGAAATATTTCTAATGTTTATTTTTTTTTTATTAAAGGAATTCTTCAACTTCTGAGTACAGTCAGATGGAAAATTGCTACTGTTCATTTATGAATGAATCAGAAAATATTGGACCTCTTTCCAAATCTGCATATTAGTACACAGCTTTAGAACAAATAAAATAAAATAATAAAATTTTCCTGTGAAAAAAAAATCTAGTCACAATAGTACAATAAGAACATATTCATTTCACCAAAAATCATCCTCAGGAAGTGAATGAAGACAGTTGAGGTGTTTAAAAAAATTCAGCAGCTCGAATGACTTAATCCTACCTGAGATGAGTGTTTAAGTTTATATATCAGTGTAGTCCCTTTGGATCCAATATTTGCTAAATTTGAGTGTATACTGTTATTCATGATATATATATTAACTCTTGACCTCACTTGCTACTCACTCCATTACTAGTTTTCCTAAAAAATCACAAGTGCACTTTCTAATTACACACCTATTTCTGAAAATACAGTGTATTTTACAGAGCAGAATTCAGATAATGATGAGCAAAATTAATAGAGTATGAAAATCACAGTGTGTTTACCTACAGAAGTGCAACAAGAAATTGCTTGGTTTTCTCTGTTCTTACAAACCATACACTTTCCCATATTCATTCTGGGGAAAAAAAAAACAAAAAAAAACTTATACTGTTTAGTGACATATTTTCATATTTCAGGGACTCTTATTCATATTCCAGAGTTAATATTTTCTTTGCCAAAGAAAATACACTCCAGGCATATATCATACCATAAAAAGAGTATGTCACTAAGAAAGAACACTATTACATATTTAAAAGAAATAAGCCCTTAAGGAAAGGCTGCTCTGTTCATAGGGAATAATTCACACTTTCTCGTGTGAGGATCACTTAGTATTGCAGGCTGAAAGTCTCCACTATGTTCTTCATCATAAGCCAGCGCATGATCAATAACCTGTTATTGAAACGTACGGCATTGCTGCAATCTATTCCAACTTGTATCTTACAGCATTCTCTTGACAACCTAGGGCTCTTTTCATCACATTGTCACTGTAATTATAGTGTTATTTTTATAATATCATCAAACGACATTTTCAAGTTCATACACACCATATAGACTCTTATAGTTTGACTGTATAATCAATTTATTTGTCTCATTCCTTATTAAAAAAGTTTCATAGTCTCAGTCTCAAGCATTCATATTTTGGATACTTGGAGGAGCTGGAAAAGCATAGAGTGATTAGCTTGCCTGTAAATACTGAGTCAAAAGGTGATAAGATAGATTAAAATGTTAGGGCTTGGTTCTACCAATGCTTGTAGAATGTTTTAGAAAAGTAACCAAATAGTATGGTACTTGTTCAAGTACTATTGAGTAAATTTTTCAGAGCAGGAAATGTTTCAAAGATTCAAGAAAAATAAAAATAAAGTCTTCCATGTTCCACAGTAGATTTTTAACATGAAGCACAATGACATGATTCTTCCCGCTCCTGAAATCCCATCAAATTTGTCAATAATTAGTCAATCACCACTAAACAAATTGAATACAACTGACTTTTTATCTTCTTTGCACTGGAAAGCTCAGTTTCAGTATACTTAAATAGAAAATTAGATTTTTTGACAATGTTCTAGTCTTCTATAAACAAATGTGAATTTCCTCTTGAGAACAAGAAAGTGATGGGTTTATTTGCATAAAATCTTGTCTTACCTAAAAGAAATTGGTACACTGAAAAGAGCTTCTCCTAAATATTTCTCTTCTAAATGTTCCATATAAGTAATGAAGACATCGTGGAAGTTATCATGGTGGATGACACATAAGTCAAAGAACAGATTTTTTCAGTCCCCCATTACTAAGATGAATATTGACTAGCTATGGGGACCATAAGGTTTTTCAACATGCAGAAAGTTAGAGTAGATGATCCTTAATTTCTTATGGTCTTGAACCCTATAATGAATAATACCGCACAAAGGTCTGATATTTTCAGCCTACTGGGGAGGCAGTTTGGGTAGGAGTGTGTGCCATTTTACAGTCAATCTGTGTATACCCTAGTTCTTTGCCCAGCAGTAACAAACCCTTACTATTTATTGCACCCATATTAAGTCTGATGATAAGCAGTAAGTGTACACAGGCTTTTTTTCTGCCAGGTTGTGCTGACATATTTCCATTGCCATTTCAGACATTTCTGCATTTCAGATTTTCAGTTTAGTTCTACCCTTTCACTATGTTGTGGTTTAACTTCAGCCTGCAGCTATGTCTCATGCAGCTGCTCGCTTTCTCCTCCAGGTGGGATGGGGGAGAGAATCAGAAGAATAGAAGTAGAGAAAGCGCATGGGTTGAGATAAAGACAGCTTAACAGGTGGAGCAAAAGCCATATATGCAAGCAAAGCAAAACAAGGAATTCCTCCACCACTTCCCATGGGCAGGCAGGTGTTCAGCCATCCCAGGGATGGCAGGGCTCCATCACATGTAATGGAACTTGGGAAGACAAACAGCATCAATGTTGCCCTCTTCCTTCTTCTTCCCCCAGTTTCATATGCTGAGGGTGATGCCATATGGCCTGAGTATGGGGTCCCACACTTGGGTCACAACAACCCCATGCAGTGCTGCAGGCCTGAGTCAGAGTGGCTGGAAAGCTGCTCAGCAGAAAAGGACCTGGGGGTGCTGGTCAACAGCAGCTGAACATGAGCCAGTGTGTGCCCAGGTAGCCAAGAAGGCCAGTGGCATCCTGGCCGTTGTCAGAAAGAGTGTGGCCAGCAGAACAAGGGAAGTGATTGTGCCTCTCTGCTCAGCACTGGTGAGGCTGCATCTCAAATCCTTTGTTCCATTTTGGGCCCCTTTGTTCAGTTTTGGGCCCCCAGATACAAGGAAGACACAGTGGCACTGGAATATCAGCTTTTGCCTTCCAAATAAGGGCAACAAAGTTGGACTTTGTGATCTTAGAGGTCTTCTCCAGCTTTAATGATATCCTTTTGGTCAGTTGGTATCAGCTGCCCTAGCTGTGTAGTCTCCCACAGTACTGTGTACTCTTCTTGTGCACCCCCAGCCTCCTTGCTGGTGGGGTGGCATGAGAAGCAGAAAAGCCCTTGACTGTGTGTGAGCACTGCTCAGAAACAATGAAAATTCTCTGTTTTATCAGCACTGTTTTCAGCACAAATCCAAAAAACAGCCCCAGGACCACCTAGTATGGAGCAGATTAATTCTTGACAAACCCAGCACACACTCAAAACATTGTTTCCTGCTATTTCCCAACTTTACTGTGAGGGCTTTTATTGTGATAAATAAAGGAGCTGGAAAGAGTATGAAGCAAATGAGACAAAACAGTTTTTCTTTTAATCTTTGTTCTACAGTATGTAAATTATTCTACAGAACAGTAGATTTATTGTATTTGAATTATTAGTTGAATAAAATATCTAGGTCTTGAATCCACCTAAATCCTATTGTCATATGACTTGGGTTAGATTTACAATGATAACTGGATTCCTAACAGTGAACACCACAAGCTACAAAAAGTTAACAGCTGAGATCCAAGAAGTGACAAGTGGAATAAGTGTGGTAGAAAGATGAGAAAATAATTATAACATAAAAAGTATAGTAAAGAGACATCTACTTCAGATATTTAATTGGATATAATGATTCTCTGGTTATAGAGCAGAAAGGTTATACAGTACACCCAAAGGTTATACAGCACATCAGCCGCCTTAAATTGCTAAAAGTAAGCAAAGTAAAAACAAAGAATATAAAAGCAAAACAGGCAGACTCAGTGAAAATCCTAACTGTAACTCAACAGGAGGTCATTCTTGATGAAATTATAATGCTAAGTGTATTTTGCATCTCAAAAAATACCTGGAAAGCATGTCTTTGCTTCTGTTAGTGGAAGTAAATTCTTTCTGTCTGCTTACACTTAACTCTCTCCAGAGAGTTACAAAGTTTTGACAGCAACTATCTGAGTAGTGGAATGGCAAAACAAAATGTAGTTGTCTTTTCGGACACCAACAATAGGAAGATCAAGTTCTTTTTCATGAACCACTGTTCTTGCAGTCAAACTCTGCTGTCAGATATAAAAATGGCATTTTATGTGATGGCAACATTAAGCCCAAAAAAGAAAGTGAAAGAAAAGTTTACCATGAAATAAAATATATGAAAGGTCACCACAATAAATATCATTACAGGATGCAATAGAAGAATTATAATCATCCTGCTACTCACATTTCCACCAGAAGCGTATCATATTTTAGTACAAGAGAAGAATGAATGTACTTGAACTTATGTACTTTAAATATTATGTTAGGAAAAAAGGCAGTAAAAAAATTTGATGCAAATACTGCACATATTGTTAGATAAGCTAGTATTTCCTTTCACAAAGTCTATGCAATTTTCAAAATATATTTTGTAATATCTTGTATTAGATTATTATCTGAACAGAACTGCCCTTTATATGAACATGACAAGAATTTCTTTTAGTCAGAAAAAGGAAGTAAGCAAAAATACACTGTGATTATTACAATGATTTTCCATTACTTGGAATACTTTATTCAGTTCTTGTCATCCTTCTTAACTATGTACAGTAGAAAATAGCAGATTTCAAGGCTAATGATAAGAAAGATTAAAAGCATGGAAAGATTTATCTATGAAAAAAAATCTGGGAAAAAGAGGATTCGTTTAAAAATCAAAGACTGAAATAAAAATACTTTAAAAAAATATTGAATATTGCAATTTAAAGGAGCACACATTCTCTTTATACTTCCTAAAAACAAAATCCAAAAGGTATTTAATGAACTTAATAGCTGAATTTTAGACCTAACTGTTTCAAGATATAACTGAGATAAAGAACTTACGTTGTCTCAAAAAAAAAGCACAATTTAAATATGTAAAGTATTATTTTTGTAATAGAACAGAAGTGACTAAATCTAACATTAATGGTAGTATATATTATGACTGTATATTACATAGCGTATTGTGTTATAAAATAATTCTGACCAAAATGGAGTAGAGGGGAAATTGTATTCCATGCCTGATGATACATTTCATGTTTTTTAAATACTGCTGTATTCTAACCAGGCACAAGTCAATACTTTCTTTTTGAGATTGGTTGCAACGTTTCTTTTTTGTTATGATTAAGAGGGAAGTGGCAGATTAATCAAAGACATCCATCAGTATACTCAGTAAAAGGTAGACCACAGAGTCAGAGAAAGATTGTAGCAACTTTCAGCATGGTGGTGGAGGCAGATGGCACTAAGATGGGTTCTAGACACTTTGCTCCTCCATTGTTTTGGCTTTGCTATAAATGCCAGCCTAGGGAGCACTTCAGAAACATTTCACTGGGCTTATGCAGTCTTGAAAAAGTTCAAATTTTCTCATTAAAAGAATCCATAAGTTCATAAAAATAATTACAAAATAGTTCTAACAACTTCCAGAGAAACCTTTCATGTTTTCAGTCTGTTCATGCATAAGACATACAGGTCAGATAACTAGATTACTTATTTAAATCTTCAACTCAAATCTTTTTTGTCATAGAGAATCTGAGAAAATACTTGTTATAACAGAAAATTATTGCATTTCCTTTCTGTGGTTGTATCAATTATTTCTTCCAAATAAATCTTTTTCATGATGAGAATCAAGATACGGGGATATATGTAGCATTATTTTGCCTTTCTATAGCAAATGTGTGTGTCATGCTACACCACTTGCATTCTAAGTTGGATACTACTCGCAGCTGAACAAGATATAAAGTTTGCATTTCTCAGAGAAAATAAAGTAGATAATCCTGTTGTGCAAGATTTTAACTATATTGAGTCCAATTTCAACAAGAGAAACAAAACATCTCAACACAATACAACGCTTCTGAGCTTTTTGTTTCAAATATCTGTCCTGTGGGAGCAAGCAACTATCATTTCTGGATTAATCCTCTTAAAGAAATGAAGATGGGCAAGATTTATCCACTTATTAAGAGAATTCATTTTGTTTCAAAATTTTTGACATGCCTCCAAAAATCAATCTCAATAAATGTCGAGGAACATGGAGATCAAGGTTATTTGTCTGTGATCAATTTTTATGTGACAAAGTAACGAAATGGTGAGAAATGAATTTCTTTAGTAACACAAATCATTCTGAGAAAGAGATAGATGTTCTAGATATTCTGTATGAAATTGCATTATTTGTTTAGTGAAAAACAGAGTAGTGACAATTATGACTTTTCTGTCCTAGCCTTGGAATAGATATGCTTGGTTTTTCCTTATTCTTTTTTACACTTTTTTCTTTTCCCAATGGTTTGTCCAATTTTTAATTTGCTTTGCAGTACTCAAATCATCACAGTGTATGTCTCAATTACTTCAATATTTAATAAGGTAAGGTTGAAGAGATTGTATTATTTTTCCCTTGGCGGTGTTTTCCTTACTGTATACTTCACCGTGTTCTACACTTCACCAGTTTTTGGATCAGAACAGATATAAACTTATAAACCATAGAGCAAAAAGGATAGTCACAATACAATCCATTGATATTCAGAAAGTATGATGAGAAAGAGGAAAAGTAAGTAAAAATGAGTTGATGAATTAATTTGATAAATTTTGTGATCTTACTTTGGTTCTTGAAATCACAGAGTTATTCATGTGAAATACCTGCTAGACATCTCTTTTCATCTATTATTTCCCTGAAATGGAAGCTTCAATATTTTTGTCCTTAAGTTGCAATATTTTTTATGATCTCTGATGAAGCTTATATTATTGCCATTATTCATGATTTCTCTAATGCATTTTCCAGAATTTTGGATTCAAAAAAGGCTTCTCTTTTTTTCATACATGGTACTTTATTTTAATTTTAGATAATGGTAGTTTTATTTCAACTTTTTCTCTTATTTTCATATTGTTAAAACTGTATAATCTAGAGAATAAGAAATGGTAAGCCTTATCTTACCAAGATGTCTGATATAAGCCAAATTAATTTTGTCCTAGAATGCTATGTGGTTTGGGTTTATTTGTTTGTTTATTGCTTTTGTAAATTAATTAACTTAGATTCAGTTTGTTTAAGTCAGGCTAGATGAATCCCACCATTCTGAGGAAGGTAGAGGTAAAAGTGATTTTTTATTGATTACTCACTTCAAATATTCCTCCTTAAAGAGAAACCTTGTGAAAAATTACTATAAATTGTGGACCATAACTTCAGATTAAGTCCGAGTTTTTTCTTTCAGAAAAGTTAACAGAAACATTTACTGTAGAAGAACACTAAGGTTAAAAGGAGAAACAACTCGCTGCTCACAAGAACATAGCTCTAACATGTTTAAATCTTTTTTTAAAATATTTTAGTCCCTTAGTAGTGCTCTATGTCATGCTGGATGTGGAAAATTTGATTATATCATCATGTAATATTCAATACCAGCCTGTGAATTTCTGGCTTTTTTCCAGACTGCCATACACTCTTCTTCTCTCATAATATAACTGATGGCAGTGGAAATATTATTTTACTTCAGAAAGATCTGGAATTTCCCATTTTTCTCTGACGGGATGGAAGATGTGCACCTTTTCATACCATAGTCTGTATGTTTACATTGTTTATATTGTATATACAATATATTCAATTGTTATATATTGTACATTCCAATGAACTGTATGCTCACTGACTCCATACTTTCATGAAATGTCTTGGGGCCATCTTGGTTTCACGAATGCGTCATCCCTTAAATGCCTTCATAGGAGACTATGTTAATTCTTTTACAGTTTTATGGCTACACTACTTAAGTAACATCAATCGATTTTCAGAGAATCTTAAAAGGGATTATTTTTTTCTCTCTTCCATTCTTCTATATTGTAATTTGGTTTAGCTTTGGGGATTGATACCAGTGGAAATTCTGTTTCCTTTTACAATGTAAAAATATAGCTTTGAAGGCATTGCCTTTGAAAAGACACATTTAAGATGCTTTGATCAGTGTTTCTTATTTTCCTAAGTCTATTGAAGTTGCTTAAATAATGCTAGAAAAATTTACATTTCTCAGAGAATATAAATAATTGAATATTCACATGCCTTTTAGCTTAGTAGAAAATTATAGCATGGTTCATGTGGTTAATCTAACAGTAATTTCTAGTAAAGATGTCATGAGTTCGTCCTAGAAACAGGAAATGAGGGCATGCCCTGATTTTCAAGTGGGTATTTAAGTTGGCTGTTTGGCATTGACCAAGTAATATCCATTATTACAATGATGTTAAAAATTTTCCTTTGGGAAGTCTTGATGGAGTGCTGTTTTAAAACTGAAATGGCCTTTTAAGCCTCTGAGGAAGGAAATCTGTATGAAGGAATGCAACATTTCCTTTCTTCTAGTCATGTCCTACCTCTAAAAGAATGTGTTAAGTAATTAAAGCCAAGGTTTACAGAATACCAGAGTCATAGAACAGCTGAGGTTGGAAGAGATCTTTAACGATCATCACAATGGAGGAAGGTAGGTCATGGAAAAGTAGGCAGAAAATGCCAAGATACTTAATGACTTCTTTTCTGGTAGAGTTTGCCTTCATGAATCCCAAGTCCTTCAGACCAGGGAAAAGACTGGAGATTAGAGCCTGATGCTAATAATATGAAGGTCATGTGTTTGATATCTTTATGGGACATTAATTAAAGAGCTGGACTCAATGATCTTTGTGGGTCCCTTCCAAATCAGACTATTCTGTGATTTGATAATTCTGAAAACTTATCCTCAGTGGAGGAGAATCCTGTTAGGGGAGGTTTAAACATCTGAACACGCATAAGTCAGTGAGGCTTGATGGGATGTACCTCCAAGTTCCAAAGCACTTGGCCGGCGCCATTGTGGGGCCACTCTCAGTCTTTGTCAAAATATAATGGTGACTGGGGAAAGTTCTTGGAGACCGGAAGAAAGCAAATACCAGCCCTACTTTCAAGAAGGGGAAGAAAGAGGATCTGAGGAACTACAGGCCTCACCTCAATCCCTGGGAAGGTGATGCAGCAACTGATCCTGGAAACCATTTTCAGACATGCAAAGGACAAGAAGGTCATTTGAAGTAGTCAGCATTAAACGGAAGTAACACTGGACCAACCTGATAACCTATGGTGAGATGAGTCACTTCACAGATGATGGTGAATGAAAGGTTGTCTGGATTCTAGTAAGCCTTTTGACTTTGATTCCCATAACATACTCAGACAAACTAATAAAATACAGGCAAATATATGGACTGTGAGGTGGATTGAAAGCTAACTGAACAGCCAGGCCCAGAGGACTGTAATCAGAGGCAATAGAGGCTATTTACTACTGAAGCAGTACCCCAGGGGTCAACGTTGTTTAGCATCCTGATTAATGGCCTGGACTATGGGCACAAACCTGTACCCTCAACAACGCTGCAGGCAATACAAAACTAGGAAAAGTGACTGATACACTAAATTATTTTTCTGCCATTCATAGCAACCTTAACAGTCAGGAGAAATGGATGAAGGAAACCTCTCAAAGTTGAATTGAGGGAAATGCAAACTTCTGCACCCAGGGAGGAATAGACTGAAGTACAATTATGCTCTGGGTGCTGACTGACAAGAAAGCAGTTTTACTGAAAAGACCCTAGAGAACCTGGTGAGCACCAAGTTGAACACGAGCCAGCAATGTGCCTTAGAAGAAAAGGCCTTAGAAGAAAAAGCTTCCTGAGCTGCATTAGGAAGAGAAGAAAAGGCTCAGTGGGAATCTCCTCACGGTATACCTAGCAAAGTGAAGTAAAGAATTGAAGAAGGTGCAGCCAGAATCATCATGGTGGCAAACAGTGGAAATACAGGAGGCAATGAGTACAAACTGACATGAAGGAATTTCTGCTTAACTTACCTACAGGTTAACCTCTCATCCAGGTTATGTGTTCTTGGATTCAAAGCCTGAATGGACACAGCCCTGAGCAATCTGCTCTAGCTGATCTGCTTTAAAAATTATGTTGAAGCAGATGATCTCCGCAGGTCAATTCCAGCCTCAATTACTCTGTGTACTTTTGTCTTATCTTCTACATTCTACTTAAAAACTCCTATTTTCCCTTCTCTTCCCTTGTATTCTACCACATTTTTTAAAACCTCTTCTGATGTCCTCGAGTTTGTCTCCCACATTATGTATATCTTTTACAAGGCTCAGATTTGCCACTTATTTCTGTGTGAGCACTTGCTCATGTATATGCCTTCCAACGAAGCATAAAGAAAGCTTTCTGGCAGAACACAGCTCCATAATGCGCTGCCTCCACCCAATGATGTAGTGCACCATCAAGCTGTGAATAGCCAATGAAGCTTAGAGCAGCCTCCGTGCCTCAGTTAATTGCTTGTTCAAGTTCCAAAACAGAGCTGACACCTGTGAAAACTTGGCTTGTGTTTCTTTGTCAACACATATACATCATCCATAAATGCCTTGTTTATACGTAATAGAAGAGATTCATCCATGGAATATCTGTTATAGCTTGCCGCTACTAGATGTTTTAAAAATAGAGAGAGATTGCAGCACAACAAGGTATCATTCCTTATGAATTACAGTATGTCTGCTTTATGACAAAGAGCCATAAAATTGGTATTGATGATTGATCAGTGCTATTTTAACTGCCTAATAAGAAAAAGAATTTTCTGACTGGTAAAGGCTATAAAATCATCTTCTATAGTGTTAGCTTCCAGTGCCTTCCAATAGTTTAATAAACTTGTTTATCTAAGTACTTTGCAATGCTTAACTTATTTATTACTGTGTCAATAATTACTTCATTACTCTGAGCTCCACAAGTGTTCCTTTATTTCAGGCGCATTAAGGTTAAGGCAAAAAAGTTAAAATGAAAATTTTGAGGTGCAGAAATTATAAGAGAATAAATATTTTTAACATCAAACCCAATCACAACCCAAAAAATACCTTTCTTCTGTATCTGGCTATTGAAAGAAATAGAAAGTAAGAAAGAAAGTGAAAAAGTAAGAAAGAAAGTGAAAAAGTAAGAAAGAAAGAAAAAGTGAGAGAGAAAGAAAGGAGAGAAAGCGAGAAGAAAGAGAGAAGAAAGAGAGAAAAAGAGAGAAAGAGAAAGAAATAGAAAGAGGAAAAGAGACAAAGAGAGAAATAAAGAGATAAAGAGAATAAGAGAGAAAGAAAGAAATAAAAAGAAAGAAAGAAAGAAAGAAAGAAAGAAAGAAAGAAAGAAAGAAAGGAAAGAAAGACTGGTTTTGCTTATTGAATAAAGAGGAGGAGGAGGAGATTCTGAGTAGAGTTGAAAGCCAAGAACTTTTGAGTTATTGTACTGCCACTAAAAAACTTATTGATATTACCCTATTAATGCACAGTGCTTAAAAATCTTGGATGAGAACCACAAGATTGTATATGTTGTCTGCTTACTATGGAGCCCAGCAGTGAAAATTTTTTAAAAATAATAGGCCTAGGATAGATTTGAGGAAGCAAATGTGTAGTGAACTTGAGAGAAGAGAAGGTGAATCTTGAAGGACCCAATCCATTGCCAATGGCCTTTCTGGAGTAGCTTTGGCCAAAATGTACAACTCAAAATTCAGTTTCAGTTGAAAGAACCTGCAGCTCTCTGGAAAATCTCCATCCTGTGTTTGCACTATTGTGCAGGTTCTTACTTGAAGGCAAACCATCTCTTTTTTCGAGCATGATTCCTAGAATGTATTCAATTATACCAATTAGTCCCTGCACTTCAGTACAGAAAACAGTATCTGCCTTTCTGAATATGGATATATGTGCTCTTCAAGGTCTTAATTTCTAAATAATTTGTATCAAATTTTTTTTTTACATTTTCTTCATTTTAAATATGGTAAAAAATTAAGATCTGATGAAAAGAATAATTTATTAGATATCCCAGGAAGGATGTATTTCATAGCCATGATTTGACCTGAAGTCTAGGTCAATGTTTAATTCACATATAGAAATTTTTTTTAGATTTATCATGTTTCTTCCTAATTTTTTTTTTTACTTACAGATTTCATATTATTTTTTTGACATAATATAAGTATTAAAGTGAAAGAAGTGCATCAGTTGCTCCTGTTTTTAGTAAGTTTATATTTCAGGTGAAGTAAATACAGTGCTCTCAACATTCCATAAAAATCCCTCAGGGGCAGATTGATATATGTTTTCTGGGTTATAACATTTTTTCTCCTTTTCTATATTTTTGTTCATTTTCCTTTCACTGTTTCTGCTCATCTACATTCAGAAAACCTTACAATTATGAAATGAAACGTAAACCAGTGCAATGGTGAAGCCTGAGACCAAAAATAGCCTGAAACGAAATTCTATAAGCTGTTAACCACTCCATTCATCTCAGATGGGGATGTGAAATTAGGCATGTACCCATGGTGGAATATAGTAAATTTTCTGTTACAACATTTGTGATTTCCTTTAGCCCAATACACAATATTAATTTGTTACAGTAGTTCTACAGGGAACAATATGATGCTCTTTTCCCTTTGTGTAGCTGCCAAAAGCAACCCAGATTCCCTGTTTGGGAGAGAGCAAAAATATATATTTGAAATTCAGATGATGGAAGGGACTGTACATCATTCTCGGATGAAACTCTTAATAACTAGTAATAACTGTGGGCTCTTCAGTTATCCAATGAGAGGAGAAAGTGTTCAGTCATGTGGGGTCTAAGAATCCTGACACAGAGAAGAAATACCAATTCTTTTAAGATTTTTTTTTTTTAATGAGAAGCAAATATTCAGATCATTAAGATTTTCTCTTCTCTGGCATCACTACAGATGGTAAAAAAGGAATCAATGTAACTAGAATGGCATTTACTGTCTATGTAACGTGATTACAGGAATAACCTCCACTTTTGCTACCCTCCTCATTGTTCTGATCATTGTAGATTACACTTTGCATTCTTATCCTGAGGTAATATTAAAACAAAATAAATCACCCTACTTTGGATATTAGAGTTTTGTGGCCCACCTGCCTGTTACCTGTTGATTTTCACACAAATTATAAGCATGAATCTCATTTCAGAGAAAAAACCCAGAACAAGCACAGAAATGAGAAGTATAAGAAGCATAAGGTATTTGGGTATCTGATTTCTTTTTTTTTTTTTCTTCTGTTTTTTATTTTCTTTTTTGGTTTTTTTTTTTTTTACGTTTGCTACAGAACCAATTAACCTACAGTTCTAAGCTTCCCTACCCTGTCAAAAATGAGTGTTTCATGAGTGTTTCAGAACTTAGGTTCATGTATGTGATTCTCTCTTTGGAGGTAGATATAGAGATATACCAGGTTTAGGTAGTATAGTATAGAGGTAGCTATATGGTAGCTATAGAAGAATAAATCTTTCCATCAGATATGTGAAGCACCTTGTAGGTGCTTCTTCCTCTACAGGTAATGTAGGTAATTAAGTTCCTAATTTCAGCACTTTGATTTAATGCCTAAAATAAATGGAATGAGACAGATCTTCACATTTATATGTGACGGGAAGCCAGCCCCACAGCCTTCATGTCTTCAATACCTAGTATTCTAAGAGTTATATTAGGATCTTCTGCTTGTAATCAAATAAAAGAAATTTATTTCCTCAGTGACACAGTCAACTTGAAAATCCAGGATATGTCTATACTAATTTCACTTCAGTCACTCAGTAGGTTTTTGGAAAGTTGCTACTTCTTAAGACAACAAAATGAAATTACAGTTATATTTGTCGTGAATGAATCCCTACATAGGAGATGTCAGACTGTTTCACAGTACGCTGACACAATGTGCAGAGGGAGAAAACCAGAAAAAAGCCCTTTGAATAATTGCAATAGCTATTTCTCTTTCTTAGAACAAGCTTGCATCATCATTATGCTTGTGTGGATGGTGCATGCAGTATCACAAAGAAAAAACACTAAGCTTTAGACAAGAGTCTGGCCTACTACACTCACAGTCATTTTAACATTGTTTAGTTTTCATGTGAGTATATAATATGCCAGTAGAACAGCACAAAGTACCTTATTGGTCCTTGAAACAATGAAAGTAGTTGGGATTTGTTGGTTGGTTGGTTGGTTTTAGTTTTGTATGTCTGTGTGTTTTGTTTTTAACAGTTTCCCCAATGGAACTCTGCTCTAGATTAGATATTGATATGGGCATTCACCACCAGACCTCATTGTTACCCAAACAGCTGTTCACTGCATCCTTGCTCTTAGAAATACTGTGTTGGAGCACAGAGAAAAGACTGTTTCCCTGTTGCATGAGGCTTGTTCTTAAAAACCACTTCACTGCCCAGCAGAATGGTGGGCTTTTATCAGAGATATTCTTTTCATGGGAGGAATATAAAACCTACTCAGCCCTTCTCAATAACGTCAGTTTTGCAATAAATTTCTAAAATATTTATCAGGGAACAGTTTCACACAGTAAAGGTTTAAAATCACTGTCTTAATTGTGGTAATTAAAAATCACTGTCTTAATTCTATAATATTGTAGAAGTGAGTTATTTGGGTTATTTCCTGCAGACCAATTAATGAAGAAGTAGTTCAAAGTGGAGTGTTTGGCCAAGTGAATGAACAGTGCGGTATATCTAGAAAAAGTGATGCTATGTCTATAGCAACTAATCCCTAAGGAATGTATGAAATGGAAAAGTGCCAACAAATTACAATATGAATAGATTGACAGAAAAATATTAAAAGATTCTGCAGATCTGTAATGTGGATCAGAATACTTTTAGCATATGAGTAGGGCAATTGTTTGGCAAATTAAACACAAAATCATTTAGTTTCTGTAGTTTGACATGATTCTCAAGCATGGATGAGAGCTAGATAAGAACATTTTACCTCATGGTGGTATTTACTCTATGTATTATTTAGCACTTAATTTAACTTATTCTTGATCTTTTTCTTTTCTTCCCAGTAGCTTCCTTCCAGTCATTTCTTGCTACTTCATATTTTATTTAATTGCCATGTCATGGTATCTTTGTATTAGTGCTGTGCATGTAATATCACACCAATGGCAACTCGAACATAGAGTGGAAGTGTCAAATAAGATGTAGAAAACAGTAATAGCAAGCAATATTAATAATCTGGAAATATTCTTTCATTTTAAAAACAACAACAGAAAAAAACCCCCAAAAAATACTCATTTAGACAATATTAAGAGCAAGGAATTGAGATAGTAATTGTATTTAAAGCAGTGTAATTATCACATCTGAGTGTTGAGCTAAACATGATACTTGTAGGAATTTGAGTTTCAGAATGTCACCTTAAATAACTCTTCTGAACGTGTTGCAATTGGTACAATTCAAGGTATTATATTCTTTACTCTCTTTTCATCCCGTTTTATTCCATTGTTCTTCAGTACGATCTAATATTGCCTCTTCTGTTCTTCTGTTGTTGTTTGCATTACATAGAACAGGCTTTCTTTGTCACACTATTTCCACAACTTTTTTGTTAGTTCAATCTAAGAGAAAAATTTCTTTCTGGTTCTTTCTGGGAATCTTCTGGTATCTATCTTTCTGGTAGTCATCTCTGTTTGTGAGTTCTTTTAACTTAAAAGGATTTGGATGTACAACATTGCATTCCCATCCTTAAATGAAGCCACATGGATTCATTCTAACTCAGGTGTTGGTCCACGGTTCTTAAAAAAGGTACATTGTTTATTTTTGTCTTCTCAGCTAGGCTATTGTTACCTAGTATTGGCTTGGTCAATAGTGACTCACTGTCTACTCCCATTGGAAGATGACTTTTATTCAATATAATAAAAGCAAAATATTTTGTGATAGATTATGACATAACACAAATTTAGACCTGATCACTTTATACTGATGATTTTACTTCCCCTCTCATATTTAAGATGCTTTTATTAAAAATATTGAAAAGAATTTATAAGGCACTTTTTTTGTTTACCATATGTAACAAAGTAGTACTATATGGATAATATCTGGGAAAAAAAAAATCCAAATAGTAATGACTGCAAAATTTTAGTTTGCAGTTCCAGCATGGAAATATGGGATGACACAGTAATATCAGAGAAATTTTAGGATCTGGTCTGTAGCTCGTAAAAGCAGATCTAAGAAAAGTAACAGTTGCCTGATAAAAAGGTCTTCTAGTGCAGATAAGATGACTATGTTCCAAGGAAGGGAAAATTACAAAATTTCTGTCCTCATCTAAAATTTCACACTGCTCCAGGGGGTAGGAAAAACTGTCATTTTCTTGGTATCTTCTTTTCCCTTGCATTCCTCTTGGAAGAGTGTAATCTAAAAAAAGAATTAATTTGGGAGCAGACGATGGTGACAGGGATAAATTAATTGGGAAAGTCAGTGAGGAAAAAAAAGACTGGAAAAGTTCTTTGAAGTCCTGTAGGAAGATATTCCCCTGGGTGAGGGATATGAAATTTTATAGCTGTTTGGACAGTTTGGAAAGAATACTTTAAGACAGAAGGCCACTATGAATTTTTACAAAGACTAAATTAAAATTTTGAGATCAAATCAGAACTGGTTTATGAATGTCCGTAAAGCTCAGGCTATACTTTACAGCATATTCATGTATCTGTGCTTCTCCTAGAACATTTAGATTTCATTAAAGTATTAAATTACACTATTTGCAACAGATATACAATCAATATATGTACTCTAGGAAAATAAAACACATGTATAACTTCTAACTATATTGTACAGGAAACTTGGTATTTCTATATTACACAAAATACAATATAAAAATATACTATTTTTATATTTATAGACCAAACAAGGAAGTCCCACTCTTTCAAGGAATCACTCTTCCATCTTCTCTTACTCAGAAAACATTACACAGTACATACAGTACAGCACATAATCATTTGATTTCTTTCACCTTTCAGATTTCAAAAGTGTCTTACAGTTTTCAGAATCCTATGGATTCTGCTCAGTCTTTCTTCCTGCACTCCTATCTCACCACTTCTGTGTTTCATAATTTAAAAATTCTCAACTAATTTCTTTCTGTGTTCAGGCTGCAAAGTCTAGAAGAGAAGATCCATTTCTAGCACTTTGTCCTTTAAATGTATCAGATGGCCTGAGGAACTCAGGCATTTTTTGCAACTATGCATTGTCTTTATCCATAGATACACAGGTTGATGACAGGAAACACTGTCAGTTCATCCGACCTTTCATCAAAACTTGGTTTCTGTTTGATTTGGAACTGCTAATTGTGATGTATTGGTCAATGGTAAATTTGGCCCAAAATTTTATGACCAATTATGCTCAAAATAGATATATTAAGAATTCAGACAGGCATCATAAAAGGCCTAGAGTAGGAAGAACAGCACAGGATAACAAAACATGAGTTAAGATAGTAGCACTGTTTGAACACTTTGATGATCTAGATTTGCTGTCTAAGAGGCTAAGATGTCTAAGTCCAAGCCAGTAAGTCTTTGCTGGATGAACAAACAATGGATAGCCATGTCACTCTGAAGTATATGGCAAAGAGAGATGAGAAGAATTGCCCTCTTAAGGGGCTTGTATTTCTGGAAGTATCTGTGTTTTTCTCTATTTCTGTCAACAATGAAAAAAGCCCATAATCATTAGTTTATTCCGAGTTTTGTTAATAGCCCACCAATCTAAATTGGTATGATGAATATCATATATTAAGTGGCAATTATATCAGTCATTTTGAATTTTGGAAAACTGTATATATATATATCTTCATACTGTTTTGTTTTATGAAATGTACTTTTTCTAAGGAAGAATGTCATGTCTGAACCAAAATATTTTTTTAAATAACTATAAGTAGAAAGAATATCTTTTTATGAAAAGTGGTTTTGTACATTATGCACAGCACTGTTTTTCTGCAGAAAGTTTGTATTAATTAATCATCTTACTCTAGTTCCCACAGAAAAGCATCCTCAACTCCCTTTTTTTCAGCCAATGGAGGTGATGGTGTAAAGCTTCTCATATTCAGTGGCTAAATGCACTGTCATTTAATATTCTCTTGGAATTTTTAGGAGGAAATAATTTTCCTGCCACAAGTACTGCAGAATAGCTATGTTTTTACAGCAGAGTCAATCTATACTATTATTCTACAGCATTTTTATAGCTTGTTTCTATCCTCTTTAAGGGTAATGTGGCCAAAGCAGCAGCATCTGAAAATAAGGTCAGTCTCAAAGGTCAGTTGTTGCGCACCTTCTTCTTACCATGTGGGGATAGAGGAGGCCAAAAAACCAGACTATTTTTATCTACCATCACTGGGGAGTTTCTAAACTAGCAGAATTTTCATTCTGCTTTTTCTATTGCACTTCTGGCTGCCAATTGTCTTGATGTCTTTGTGATATTAAGCACGTATCTGAAGAAGATCTTCACTCCTTTTTGCAAGATAGTGGCATACAATTTATAAGAACAGGAATCAATTGTTTTAATTGCCACCTATCTGACTCCAAATCATGCTAAAGGAATAGTTCCACAACAATGACAATAGGATACCATCTAAATCTATGATGATACAAATTCAGATAGGTGTTTAAATTTTTGATGCAGTCAGATGTTATCATGAAAATTAAGGAGATTTGTAAATAAGATTATTTTAATTAACACTGTTTGTTTGGGGGTTTGGTCCACGTAATCATTGTGATTTTCCCCCTCCAAAGGGCAAAGAAATAGCTATTTTTTAATAAGTGATTTTTTTTTTAATAGTATTACAGAAATATGACATCTATACTTGTCTTAGTAAGAAGTCTTGAGGAATAAACATAAAAATCTGTAATAAACAAGACTTAAAATTCAGAAAAGAAGTGAAAGAAATAAAGAAAAATTCACTATGAAGATGTCTGTCTGTGGTTGGAATTTGACCTTTGGTATCCATATATAAACCTGGAAAAATGGAGATACTCTGACTTTCCTTACTAGCACTTTTCAGGTCAGATTCTGAATTCTAATTTTAGTTAATATGGAAAATGTAATGCTTAGATGATGCTTACTGATTTACTATCTTCATTGTTGTGTTGATATCTACAGAAACTGGACATCTTTTCTGGCAAAAAGAAAAAGTTATTGTAACACAATGTATGAAAACCTGTACTTTATCCTGTATCACAATATAGAAATACAAGGAAGTGCACTCAATTCCTTTTCCTGCTTATAACTGTAGTCATTAGGATATGAAAAGCATTTTTCATTTTTAAATTTAATTGAGAACTGAGAAGAATAAAATTCTTCAATAATCGTAATATTAAAAATAGCAGTTTGAATTTCAGTTCTGTAGATCAGATTTTCAGTAGTCTTATATCTACCGGTTCCTGTCTAAACACTTAGCTAATTAGCTGTATTTATGCTTCTTTTATTTATTCCTTTTACTTTTTTTTTTTCCCTATAATAAATTTAGTCCATTTACTGCCCTTCCTTTATTACTTCTGAGCGTCACATAATGTAAGCACACAGTAATAAGGTCTGATTAATTTATAAGTCAGTGTAGATGGACACTCATATGACTCATATGTGAACATAGGGGAGTGCTTGCTACAACAAACACCAAGAGTTTTTATTATAGATGTTAGGCAGTTTTGTTATTGCCACTACTGTATCAATCTTACATTGTCAAACCAATGCAAAAATGTTGGAGAAGAAGACATCTACAGCCTGCAGGTATGTAAGTGCGTGAAGGCAATTAAAATAGCAAATAAATGAAACATCGCCTTTTAGAGTTCCCAACAACTGAAATCAAATCATCATTTTTATTACATTAACCTAAGGTTGACATTAACTTTGTCTTCTGAATGCATAGCATAGAAAAAATACATTATGCAGAGAAAGGAGCTTTTACAGTTTTGTTTGTTTTGCTGCACCATGGGACAAATGTGTCAGAACAGAAATGATGTTTCAGCTGGGTAGACTATTACACTTACATAGAGAAATTCAGAAATCATTACATGTCCCTAGGCTGAGCCTAAATTAATGAAAGGGTAGGTACACAAACAAAGCCAACGCTGGAGCAATAGGCACTCAGGTAAGGTTAATAGTGAAAGGACAGCCATATACATCCCCTTCTGTTTGCTGAGCCTGCACGTTACAGATATATTTACTTTTGTTCTTAAAAAACTGAACAAACAAGAAATTTCACTGCTGGGAATTCTGGCTGATAACCACTTATTCCTCTCTGATGCACAAAAATACATATGATCAAAGTGTCAAACACTTTCCTTAACAGTTTAAGATAAGGTAATTTGGGTGTGACCTAACTGTGGCCTTCCAGTATCTGAAGGAAGCCTACAGGAAAGATGGAGAGGGAATTTTTACCAGATCATGTAGCGAAAGGACAAGGGGAAATGGTTTCAAACTGAAAGAGAGTAGGTTTAGATTAGATATTAGGAAGAAATTCTTTACTATGAGGGTGGTGAGGCACTGGAACAGGTTGCCCAGAGAAGCTGTGGATGCTCCATGCCTGGAAGAGTTTAAGGCCAGGGTGGACCTCTGAGCAGTTTGGTCTAGGGAAAGATGTCCCTACCCATGGTGTGGGGATTGGAGCTAGATAATCTTTAAGGTCCCTTTTCAGTCCAGGCCATTCTACGATTCTGTGATATTATAAAGTAATAACAGTGTTATGATCCAATTATTAAGAGACGCCTCTGCCTGAATTAAGATGCAAATGCCAAAATCAATACTGTGGATTTTATTTAACAGTAAATGTGAGAAAGAAATGGGAAAGGGGGGCAGACGTGAAGAGGGAGAGAGAGAGAGAGATCAAGCAGAAGATAGTCTGATCCACACCTGTGGATCCCACGGCATCATCTTCCTGGTCCTTCTTCACCCATGTCTTCTCAGTGGTGGGGGCCCCAGAGTGGTTCTTCTCAGGTAACACCTTCATACAGTCCAAGTTCTGGGTATCCACAGGGCATTGATGCTGTTCCCACAATTTGGGATGGCACGTGTATTAGCAATTGCTTCCTTTCCCACAGTCTGCCACAGTGGGAATTTTTCCCTGTGTGCACAAAGTAAGGTGTGCTAACCAGACCTCAGCTCTGCTAGGCCTGGAACTAGTGCCTTCCTGTTGCAAGTTCCTCTTTTCTGTACTTTTCTCAAGTTCCTGCTGTGGTGGATTATCTTACAGCAAGCCCCTTCAGTGGCCTTAACAGTGTTTAAGGCAATTGTGATCTTTCTTACACATAAGAATAATACTGTTTGTGTGGTAATGGTAAGAAAAACATCATATAGAGGATTTTTTCCTACAGGCCTATGTCTTTCTCAGGGAGTATGCACAACAGATACTTCTGATGGCTGATGATATATCATATAAATAAGCTGTCTGCCTTCAATTTTCTATACATAAAAAAGGAATGCTCCGTTGCCGGGTGCTGAGAGCAGTGTCTGGCTCACGCCCAGGCACCGTCTGGGACAAGAACAGGCTCACTAATCTGTAGAATCACTTTTTGTTGGAGATGACCCCTGAGGTTACCTCACCCATTGCACTGCTCAGTGCAGGGCAATTTTAGTTAGTGTCCATATCCTCATCTCATTTATCTGATTTATAATTCATAGTCCCATGGGAAGCATTCTGGCAGGACTCAACGCACACCTGGAAAACCTCAGGTGTTGATACCAATGTTAAATATTATCCATCTCATACAGTAGAATATTTCCATTTTCAGGTAAACCAACCAGCATTTTTCAAGAGCACTGTATATCCACCATATATATCTATTCAATCCCTCTAATAGGCACTCTATCTTCTGATAGAAAAACTGTAGAACAGGGCTCCTATCCCTCAGCTGGAATAGTCAGAAATGAGAGCAATGGGAGCAGATATGATCTCCACAACTTTATTAACTATTATTTCTGGCCTAGAATCATTATTTGATAATGGTTTCAATTAAAATGTAAAATGAGAATTGAGTAATACTATCAAGGTATTTTGTAGACTCTAAGGCAGTCCCATTCTTTTGTAGCCAGCAGAGAGCTTCAAATTGCTATCCTTTGAATTATTGCAGAATGACATGAAGAGCTGAAATAGCTTAATAACATGTCTATAACAAGTCTCCCAATTACATCTCAGATGTGCATGAAGGATAAATAAACCAGCAATCTCACTCCATTTTGCAAAGATAAATGAAATGTCTGGTTTATTAAAGGTATGTCAAAATAAAGGTATTGTTCTGTGGTCTGAACACAGACAATGGGCTAACATTTCCTGAATTTTAATCAAGGTCAGACAATGGAGCTGTGAAAATACCAGAATAATCTATGCAGAAAACAACAAACTAACACCTAATGATTGCTTGGGGTCCTTTTGAAAATCGCTTGGTATATGTCAAATATCAAATCCTAGTGTAAGCAGCATGATAACTGCATGGTACTTGGGGGCTAAGGTGCTTAGGAGCTTCGAAGACAGGAAAGAAGTAATTTTACTTTCAGCTAAACTGTGAAATTGCGAAAGAGTTATTATGTTCTCACTTTGTCATGGAAGAGCTTGCTTAACACATTTGTGTGCTTCCATATAATGTCCTCAGCACCAGTCTTGGAAAATGTGCTCCTCTGACAGAGGCTTTTCATTCATCTTCACACTCCACCTTCTACAGAGCATAGACACTTACTAGTTCAGCTCTGATTGTTCTGTAATTATGTTAGTGATAAGATTCACAAAAGGGAATAGAAACTCTATCTACCTCACACATTGAATAAGAAGTCTTCCATTTCCATATTTAAAGCCTTCAGACTCCAGACATCAGAAAAACTATTCACTCTTTAGTCAAATTTAGGATTTATTATTATGGTATGCATCTTTTGTTGATTAAATATGATGCATCTTTACATCGATATTTAGTTAGAAAACTTTGAACTTATATTTTATTTTTCCAAAAAATTTTTATGCAGTAAAGTAATAAAAAAAAAATCCTTCCATTTTGACTTCTAGATTTTAGTTCAGAGCACTGAGCTCAGCCTGCTTCATCTGTATAGTCCAATATGAAATATTAGGAGGATGAATGACAGAAAAAGTTATTTGTATCAATACGGCATTAATATTTGACTTAATTTCTGCTTGTTTCTTATCCAGAAATAAAATCCAGGTAATATTTAAAAACATCAGCAAATACTTCGCCACTTATTATTTAATGTCAAGACTGAGATATTCAGTTTCAAAATCATTTATTGTAAAGTAAAATTAATTATTCTCTGGATAGTTATAATTTATGTACCAAGTTTATCTTCTTCAAAAATTTTCACTATCTAAACAAAATTATGTTAAATTCTCAAACACTGACAAATGTTAGAATCCTTCTATTGTTCCTAAACTCAAAGATTTATTGCAAAAAAAAAAAAAGGTATTTACTTCAAGTTTACATATTCAGCATGCTTTTACTATGCTTGCAATTACTCTTATGTGTATCAGTGGATACACATCTACACCGCTATCGATCAGTGGATCAAAAGTATAGTCATATGATGAAGCTAAAATGCATCATAAAAAAGCATATAATTAATAGTATTAGAACCTTTAGAAGCATTATTAGCACTTAAATGTACTTGTATATCTAAATAACTTCACTGACTTACCAGATTTTATTCATTTAACAAATAAGCTTGATTAAAACTTGTGCTGGTTTTGCCTGAGGTAACTTTCTTCACAGTGTCAAGTATGGGGCTGTGTTTTGGATTTGTGCTAAACACAGGGTTGATAATATAGAGATGTTTTTGTTATTGCTGAGCAGGGCTTGCACAGAGCCAAGGCCTTCTCTGCTTTTTGTGCTGCCAAGCTGGTGAGGAAGTTGGAGGTGAGTGGGAGATTGGGAGGAGACACAGCCAGGACAGGTGACCCAAAATTACCAGAGGGATATTCCGGGGCATCATGCTCACTATATAAAGGAGGGGGAAGGAGGAAGAGGGACATATTTGGAGTGATGCCATTTGTGTCCCAAGTAACCAATGCACGTGATGGGGGCCTGCTCTCCTAGAGATGGCTGAACACCTGCCTGCCCTTGGGAATTAATTTCTTCTTTTGTTTTGTTTGTGTGCTTTGCCTATTAAATGGTCTTTATCGTAACCCACTAGTTCTACAACTTTTACCCTTCCAGTTCTCACCCTGATCCTGCTGGTGGGAGTGACCAAGTGGCTGTGAGGGTCTTAGTTGCTGGCTGGGGTTAAACCACAGCAACTCCAAAAACAGTCCCAAAAATCTAGTCTGCTGGTTTCCTAGTCATCTGTTCATTCTACTTATCTATAACATTATGCACCCTAATATTGAATTTTATTGGGTTTCGTGACTACATTATTCACTGTCCTTTTCTGATGTGTAGCTTAATGTTTAAGATCTTTGCCTGGCATGAACTAACTAGCTAAGACAAAATTATGTTCCCTGAAGTTGAGCAGAGTTCAGAACATTTTTTCTAATTCCTTGGCAAATACTCAAAGTGAAAATAGAAAGGCATTAACATTGCAATGCACAGGAATTCCTTCTGGATTTGAATGGAATTTAAATGTCTTCTTGACTACTTCTGAATTGCTCAAACTTGTAAGCTCCAGTTCAAACAAAAAGGCAATTTTTTGAGATTAGAAATGCAAACTTCTAAGTTCAAATCCCAGTTTCTGCAGGTGTCCGTAGGTAGAAGGGCTGACTGTTGTCCAGAATGAAGCCAAGCATCTCAAGGCTTGGCATCTCTGGGCAACACAATCTGAATGGCTGTCTGGAGCTTAAGCATTTGTTTTCCATCAGATGTCACTTTATAAGCTACACTCTGAAACCTAAAGGATTTGATATTCATTCTCCCATTACCCCAGATCATGTTACAGAATGACTGTATTGCAGTCAGGATGGCAAGAAAAATATATATTTCACTATCTTCTGTTGATATCTTTCCCGATTGTATAAAGAATTTTAATATTAATTAAAAAAAAATACAAATGACAAAATGGTTGTCCCTAGTCTCAAGAATTTACTTCATAAAGATAGGACAACAAAAACCATTTTGTTTTTCCATTTTTTGCTCAGTAATAACTCCAGCAAATCTCTGTTCCAAATGAAGTGACAATGCTGCTTGCTGGAGATGGCTTTTTATTGCTATATTTTGAAATATCCCATGTCACATCTGAGACATCTCAAAAAAATGATCAGCAGCTACTGCCTCATGACCAAATTGCTTCATCTATCACTAAGCAACATAGCCAGCCCTAATTTCATTTTTCTTATTAAATTATTATGCCTATGGTCCAGAAAAAAATCTCAATTTTTGTGTGAAACTGAATTAATAAGAATTTTGGAAATCACTGTTGCTAATAGTACTTCCAGATAATAACCAAAATGGACTAACCAACGAAGTGTAAAAACACCATGTAGATGAAGTAACAACATACACAGAAGAGCTGACATTGTACATAGATCTTTGAGACTTAAACAAAGCAATCAAGCAAAAAATTTAACAGATGCCCAGATTTGTGATGTAACAAATGGATTAACTGATGTCAGCCTTTTAGCACTCTGAATAGCTCTTGAGGGTACTGCCCAAAGAAATGTCAGTGTTAAAGTACATTTATTACCTCACTGGGGAGATATAGATTCACTCAGTTACCCTTTGATTTTTGAGCTCAATAGCTTTTGTAGAAGCACAGCCATTAAATAAATTATATGTTTAAAATTGTTTAACCTTGGTGAGATTAAATAACTCTTTTCAAGATGTTCATTTTAGTTTTTTAACCTACCACAGAATTTCAAAACAGGAAATTACTTTAATATTAAAGAAGAATAAGAGATTGATTTTAAGAAAAACATCAGAACCTTGAATTTTTCTGGTATTATATTTGCTTGAATGCTGTATTTATAGTGACTGGAAGAAAACAGTTATTTTAGTACGATTTTTTTTGCACCATAAACTGTTGTCACAATTTACTCTGACTGAGTAAATTGTTCCACTGAGATAACATCATATTGGCTTATCTGAAAGTTCTGTCAAATATTTTTTTTTTATTTTGGGGGGAAATAAAATAATAGATTTATTTTCTGACACATGCACAACACTCTCTTTACTTTTAAAGTACTAATCTAATCAGGAAAATTTCTAGAAGTGTCTCCACTAAGGAACTTTTAAGAAAGGCACTGAAAGATGAAATTGCTGAAATTCGACAATTGCAGTTATTAAATGGTAATGGGTTAAAGCAAGACATCCTGCTCTTCAGGAAATCACTGTGTGAAGACTGATACTAATAAATGTGTAAGACTGATTACTTCAAAATTAATGATTAAAACTGAAGGAAATGACTGGACCAAACTGTTAATTGGAAAAAACTTTAATTTTGCTGTATTAGGTTTGCATGTTCAAGCTTTCATAGCAAGGGGCTATGGGGGTGGCTTCTGTGAGAAGCTGTCAGAAGCTGCCTCCACATCTGGCAGAGCCAAACCCTGGTAGCTCCAAAGATAGACATTCCACTGGCCAAGGCTGGGCCAATGAGAAGTGGTAGCAATGCCTCTGCGAGAATATAGATAAAAAGAAAAAAACTTATTGCACAGTTTTAATTTTGGCCAGAGAACAGTGGGATGAGAATATGTGAGAGGAACAGCTCTGCAGACACCAAGGTCAGTGCAAAAGGAGGGGAAGAGGTGCTCCAGGTGCCAGAGCTGAGACTCTCCTGCAGCCTGCGGTGAAGACCACGGTGATGATACTGAAATCAGATAGACAGAAACTCTCTAACGCAGTTTTGAGTATTAGATAACAGGCATTCTTTATCGCAGCATGCTGGTCACTCAGGGGATCCTTCCTGCATTTGAGTTCCCTGAGCAGCGAGTGAACAGTTACCACACACACTGATTTCATATTCATTAGCTATCCCCATTTCCTTTGACTTTATTTGACATAGCCAAACCTTTTCTTGGAAGTCCTTATCTGGTTCTTTGGAGTCTGTATTCATGTTCAGTAGAAGAAGAAAGAGAGAAAGACAAAAAGATAGAAAATGTATAGAGAAGCACACATATAGCTACCAACTCCTGGGTTCCAAACATGTTCAGACTGAAACTCCAAGGGCAGGGTAGGGTCAAGACACCTGCTTGCCTCATGTTCAGTCTTAAAAACCCTTGGGCCCTCATGGGCCCTCCCCCCAGGTGGATGTCTGGTCCCTCAGCCACTCAGGAGCTGGGTTAGGCAAGAGTGGAGCCCTGCTCCGGTGTTCCAAAGGTTCAATGACTGGCAGCTGTGCAAGGTTGGGATACAGGGTCTAGAGGGGTGTGGGGCAGGGCACTGTCTCACCAGGGCAGGGCCTGACCTGCCCAACTGCCCCCCACACACATACATGCATCCCAAAGTGTCTTGAGACGTCAATCTTTCTAGTCTCTGACAAACATGGTAACAAATTTATGTTAGGTTTAGTGATACGATTATGCTCAAGACACATGGCTGGATTTAAATTGTCACAGATACCTCTACAGTACCTTCATAAAAATATTTCCTTGTGCCAAAATATAAAAACCAGTATTTTTGGACAAACAGCATAGCACTCATTTTTTGAACAGTAATAGATATATCCATTTTCATGTGTATCAAATATATCATCAAAGAATTACCTGAAAAACAGGAGATTATTATTTAATGATGGATCTGGTGGTGGTAGAAATTTACACTAGATTGATTTACAATAAGCTTATTCCATTTAAATTATGTTATAGACAAGCTTATCGTTATCTAACAGACATTACTGATTTCCAAGGTCTGCCTTTAAAAATATTTGGTAACATTTAATACCTCTAGTCAATGAAATTAAATTATGTGGGCAACATTTTAATTTTGTAAGGCAATTATGAAATGCTTCAGTTAAAAGTGCAAGGCCTGCCTGCCTTCAGAGTGTTTCCCATGAGAGTTAAATTCTACAGCAGAGGTTTTTGGGCCCTTTTCGTTGAACACTAACCAGAAAAAATAGTGAAAAAAAAAAAGGAAAAATAGAAAAAGAACAAAAAAGGAAATTAAGATGAAAATGAAAAGATTCTTCTTTTACACAGGTAAAGCCACAGCATCGATGGGATAAATTGAAACTAATCTAAATTAAATTAAACATTCCCCAAGATTTAAATTAAGAATTAGCATTATTGTTTCTATATAAACAGCCAGTACAAGATGTTTTCCTTACTGTGTTTTGCCAATAATAATATGGTAAGTGACAATGTTCTTACAATGGTAGGTACAGTTGGTGTATAGCCTTCTTTTTTCTTCTCATCTCAAATCTGGAGTCAAGCACAATGCCATGAGGATCTATTAAGGTGCTATAGTATGAAATCAGGAAAGGAAACAGCTTTGACAAAAGATGAAGCAATGAACTTTTTACGAAGAAAGAAGTCAGTGACAACAGTGGTCTTTGAGGGGTCAGAACTTAAGAAACAGCTTGATATTATCTGAGCTGAATTTCACTGCTTATCACGAAAAGTAAAATGTATAAAAAATTATGTTTTCTAGGGGAATTTAAGAGTCATAAAATTATCAGTGATATCAGAATGGCCTAAAAAATAAACTGAGGCAAAGAGAAAAATATTTAAACATGACCCCCAAATTATAGAGCAGATGGAAATTATATAATCAGATTTAGATTTTTTGCTTACTTTTCTTTTAACTTTTCACTGGTCTCAATAGCACTTAGAAAAATCCCAAAGGAACATTAGATTAGAAAATATCCAGAGAAAAACAAAAAGCAAGAGATCTTCAAGCTCGGCTTCAATTAAAGAGTATGATTCCTGAATAAATATGAAGGATTTAGATAAGAGTGATTGAAGACTAAGTAAAAATTTCTGAAAGAGGACATGAATAATAAATGAGTGATTAATGTAAGGAAATAAGAATGAGATATTCAGGATTTTATCAGTACATAGCATAAGTATTCAATATAAAAGTTTTTAATAGTCTCTGCAGATAAATAAGAAAAGAAGAAAGGCTTTGTGTCTCTCTCATGTCCTCTTTCCAGCAGTGGCTGTCACATAGAACTTAGACAAGAGTAAACTGCAAACATAATTCAGATTAATGTTCTATTTTCAGCTGAGTGACTTGCTGATCAAGTAAAGGTTTAAATATATTTAGTGACCTGTTTCTTTCTCTAGGCGTGCAACTTTGTATTTCCGCTGTGCCCTTTGATGAAGAATTCCATCCTTCAGAAGAACAACCTTATTTCCTTTGTTTTGATCTGGCTCTATTTATATAGCCTCTAATCTCTCACTGCAAGGAATTCTGAATCTTCAAGACCTATCCTCACATGTGCATAACACTCATACCACTGGTTTATTGGTCATATATTAAGACTCTGTGTGTGAGAGAAAAAAAACTTTTAGTCCGGACATATCCATTAAATCTGTCATAAGCAGCAATTTTAAAGAAATTAAATTGAACTTTGGTATGAGCTTTGTGAATAAGGCTATTTCTATAACCTAGATCTTAAATAATTCACAGAAGAGTGTCTCTGGGAAAGACATTGAAATTTAAAATGCATATTATTTGTGTGAATTACTCAACTTAATTGGAAGGACTTCTAAGGGGCATTTGGCTTTTTCAGGGCAAGGGGGTACTTTGCATAGTGGCGTTGCAAATGTTTGGAGGATAGCGCTTTAAAGGATTAATTGTATAGTGTGCCCTAACAAAAACCTGAGCAAGGCACAAACATGAAAGAGGAAGACAATAATATTTGAATAGTTTTCACACAAAGTTCCTGTTGCTAGGGAAACCACTTCCTTCATCTGTACTTTTTTCAAATGTGTGTACCTCCAGGTCACTCAAATAGTGGAGATCACAATCTGGTGTCTTGTGAAATGGTAAAAAGTAAGTCATATATGTATGTGGAATGCATGTCTTACAGCATAATTAGTACGCTTTTTAATAATCTGCCAAAACTGTAGGAGATTCATATCTTCAACATCATTTTGAAGTTCACAAAGAAACCTATATAGCAATCACTGTATTTCCATTTTGTTTGTATTTTTACCTTTTTCTTCATTGTGTGCCTAACTTCTACTGTCACTGTTTCAACCTATACTTAATATTTTTGAATAACAAATGCATAAGATGTCCTACTTTTATTAATCACTCACTGAATTCTTCAGCTTGGTACGTATTATTTTGCAAAGAAGAATGAATAAATCTGGAATAAATCTATCTCTGCATATATATAACTCAAAGTTTGACCTGGAGAGCAAATAGATCTACCACAGTTGTGATACAGGCCCACTGACAGCATCAAGCTTCAACAAGCACTTCTGTCATCACTCTGCCTCATAAAATCTCCTGGTTCACTGGAGTAGAGAAGTTCACAGAACAAGGCAATATTTTGGGTTGAGAAATGGTAGTTTTCCAGGATCTGTCATCTCCTACATAAGACTGAAGTCTGTGTTTATTCATATTCTTCACACAAAATTGTAATAAACTACTCCTGCCCTTAAATTTAAACATAAAAGTTCTTTGTCAAACTAGAGCCAGAGATAAACCTGTTATTTTGAAATTGCTTTTTGAAGGTGAAAAACAGTAGAAACAAAGAATAGATCCTGCATCAAAATAAAATAAAGGAAACTTTTAATTTCTACTCTATCTATATATCTATATATTCTACTGTCTCCATATATCATCTATTTGGTTTTGATTGCCATTGATGACACGTTGGTTGTACAGTAGTAAAGGAAGACAGCCACAGTTGAAGGACATTATATTTTTTATCAAAAAAACCAATGGTGCTTAAGCCAAATGTTTTGGTTAAAAATCAAATTTGCTTGAAATCTGAAGTTTTGGAAAACAAAATGCAATTGTTTCTTCATAGAGTGTAACACAAATGATAAGAGCATGGATAGTAATAAGGTTTTTGTAAGGAAAATGAGTTGTAAGAAAAAGGAATTGTTTTCCAGCGCCCAAATACCTTCACAGCTGGTAGCCTTTGATCAGGCTTATTCCTCATTACTCACTCCACAATGTCTGTTTCTCACTTCTAAATTAAACACCTATGAGACTTTTAGGGATGCCCGAGCCTGAGATTATACAAGAAAGATTAACTTGGGTTTGCCTTCTTGAAACTTCTTCTGATGCTTGATAAGACTGAGTTTTCCAGACTCGTGGCAGGAGCTGAACTGTCAACTGGTACCACAACTGCCACAATCTGCACCAAGTCTTAGGGCAATTGAAACTAATGTCTCCCAAAGTCCTCTATCCAGTTTTACTACCACAGTAACTAATTGGTTGTTATATAATTTAAAACCTGTCTGTGTCAGTCACAGACTGGAATGCAGGCAGTCAAACAGTACATGGAAGGGACATGCCTACCTGTCTGTGTGGGAGAGCCTTCTTCCTCCTCTACCTCCAAACTCTTTTCTCAATCTCACTCTACAGAAATTACTTACGGCAGTTGGAGTTGGCATGCTGGATGCAGCCCAGACAAGGGATCTTTTTTAAATCAAGCAGTTATCCCTGAATTTGACTATTTTTTTGTATATTGTTTCAGCAAACAGATAGACGCTGAGATGATGAACTAGCTATACTTTATCACTGCTTAACAAAGAAACTGCAGTTCTTAAATGACACAAAACATAAGCTCAAGAAGATGCAGTGGAGAAGGTACCTCTTAAAAATGGTCGCCAACAACTGTTCTAAGCAGCAGAACTGTTCTAACTGCTCTATGTGTGACCACGCATACATCAATAGGCCTTTAACATTTAAACGTCTAAAAGTTTTAAACATCAGCACTATGGTTGTGTGTTTTCACCTGTCAAAAACAATGTAAACCAGAGTATTGATGCCACACTGTTTAGTTAACATATTTCGGTAGGATTTCATGATGATTTAAAACTGCTACTTTTTTTATAAATAATTACGTGTTACTGCTGCAAATTAATACCTTAATTTCTGAGTAGTAGAAAAGCCATTCTCCAAAAGCTGATCATTACCTTCCAGGTAATGCATGGAAAGGAGGATGACTTTTCTATGGCTGTGTGATACATAAGTATAAAACTTCAGTAACGGAAGAAATTAATTTACAGTTTGGCAATTCCCAGCAATGTCCTTGAGTGGAAGAGACAACCTTCATAACCCTAGAAGTCCAAAGGAGGGACTCAGTAATCCCCTCCCATCCTGAAACTAGGTACAGAAATGGTGGTGATGCAATGCCCAACATAACACATAACCCTGCGTTTCCTCTTTTAGGAGCATCACCAGGGCATTGCAGGGCACATCAAGGAGGCCCAGAACTAAATACAATAACATGAGATGGATTGCTCCTGAGAAAAGTTGGCCTAGAATCATGACCAATATGCCCAACTTCTGTGCTACAGCTGCCGAAGTCTGGCGCAGGGGAGGAAAGTCCAACAAGACCAAAATCAGGCTGGGTACCCAAAACACTTCTGCAACAGTACCAGCTCCCACCCAGTCGATGAATCTTTCTATGCATAAGTCAGTGATATCATTCTCCATCTTGAAAAAAAGGTGATCTCAAAACTCAGAGGAGCTCATTTTAGCAGATTTCAGAAACCTGTCAAAGATAAGTCAGTATGGCATTTGTGACCGTGACAGCTGGCTTTGTGAAGACTTGTGACACTGGTCTCATGGCAGTAGGTTAATGTCACTTCCTGGAGTATAAAATAATTTCTCTGGAAACACTTTAAGGACATGAGGCAGCCTTTTGCATCAGTTCTCAGCAGTGACCTCACAAATTAGTGTAGGCAAATTGTTATACTGATTTCCTATAATATTATTATTATGTTATTATAAATAAATTGTAATAAAAACTTCACAATACTAATCTTGGCAAATTAATACTCTAAATATTACCAGTCTTAAACTTTGAATATGTCTTTCCGAAATATGTGATCTGTTTAAAGTTTATAGTATTTGTAAAAAATAATGAGGTTTGGATTTCTACTGTTCAGTAAATTTTCTGTATCTTAAAATGTCAGCAAACACAACATCTAAAAAGACATTAAATTATTAAAAATAAACTACAGAATGACATCATATCTTAGGATAAGCATTTCTGATTTGCTTCTCTATAGACCTTAATAAAAACACATATAACACAGAATATACATATACCACTACTACTTTTACTTAATTAGGTGCAAAGATTATCCACAATTTTAAAGCTCTGCTTTTTTTACCTTGTGCATTGCTATTGCAGTATTTTATAATGATTGCCAAAAATTGTCCATATTGTCTCTGAGCTCACGGTAAATTTTTTTCCCTTTTTCAATTTTCTTTTTTTTTTTCCCTTTTTTTTCCCTTCCATTTTCTTTTTTTTTTTTTTTAATACATTTCTGTCTCATTTTGGTGGACTGGCACTCCTTTTTGTAATAATCTTTCATGATCATTGAAAAGAATGATTGATGGTGGTTTTTCCTAAGATACATTTAATTGAATATCTGACAGTTTTCTATTCCTCTAAACACTTCACTTCCACTATTTCTGTGCTTAGTCCCTGTCTTCATTTCATTTGTCTTGTCAGTCAAGGTTGAGAGGGAAAAAATAGGTATTTGTCATCTGCCTTTTAAAAAGAGGGAAGTTGTAAGGACAGCATTTTTGGTTTGTTGTACATAGTCTCCATTGGGCAAAAAGCACAATAAAATTATTCATATATTAGATATTAGCTTTATGTATGAGCCTATTTTTTATTCATATAAATAATACATTTTAAAATTATAATTCATCAGATTCCTTCCTCACATATAATTCTCATGAGCAAGTCTCTACAGTGATAAGCAAAGTTAAGACAAGCATGCCTACGCATTTTAATTATACTAAAATTCTACTGCACCAAGGTGTTGGTTTGCATTCTCCCCTCCACCTCCACGATGTGTGTGTATATTCACAGTATTAAAATTTAACTACTGCAAGCATCTAAACAGCAAGTACTATTTCAGCAGAAAACCATGGATAGTTTACAACTTGCTTTCTGAATGAAAAAATATCTTAAAATACTCTTTCAGATATTTTAGCAGTACAAAGAGTTTCTCATTGCTGGAAAAAAATTGTATTAATTCTACTTTCCCTTGAGTTTTAAAGTGAAAGTGCTGACTAAAAGTCCTTAACATTTGTTTTGAAAGTATATTTACAATCTGCTTGGAACCTGAAATTTTACAAGATGTGTTTCCACCATCCCTTAAGACAAATGCAGAAAAATTCTCAAAATAATTCCCAAATTTTAAAATTCTTTATTTGCTTTTAAGAAAATGTGTAAAATGTGTGAACTTTTATATTCATATTTGTAACTGCAGATATTTTTCTTTAAAAAGGGGGGTTTTAACAAAACTTTCGAGGATTATCAAGGCAAATATATTAGTTAAAGATAATAATGGACTAAAGAGTTCACAGGTTCATAAAGCAGAATAAAAAATCACTTTGTACCTAGCTGAAGGAATGGAATTTACCTTTTTTTACAAGCAATATGACTTGGGGTTCTTTCTATTTCTTTGGTCTGGAAGAACAGCTGTGTTTATACAACTCTTTTGTGACTCCATTCCAAAGGGGAAATGTATAAACCTGGTCCCTGTATCTCACAGTGAGCATGAAAGCTTCTTTCAGATGCTACATGAATCCTCCCAGTTGCTTTCAAAATAGTTTCCAAGACCTCTGAAGAATCTGACACTTAAAGTAGTAATACAAAAATAAATAATAAATTAAAATAAAGTTTTGTCTTCTCTCTGTATTTGAAGTCCATCAGCAAATGGGCCTCAATGTGTTTTGTAGTTCAGCCTCTCCTTAAGTCATCTCTTACCATCTCACCTTGTGTCGTGGGTTGACCCTGAGTCTGATGGACAGATCTCTTGACCAGTCACGCTTCTCGAAATTTCCATATTTAAGCCAGTGGAGAGACAGGAAGTGCCCCTTTTTTTTTCGGTTTGAAGCTCCCGGCGGGGAAGGAGGGGGAATTTTGGAAGGGGCTCCGCTCTTCGGAGCGGCCCCGGGCCTCCCCTCCCCCGGCCCCGGCGGGCCCCGGGCCTCCCCGGGTGCCTGAGGGAGAGCTCCCCCCGGGCAGCTGAGGAGCGGCCGTGATGGCTGCATAACCCAATCCACCTGAAGCGACTGCTGGGGAACCTTCCCCCCACCACCACCCCCTCCTTGTGGCTGCAGAGATCCGGCGGGAGATGACAGAACTTTCCTACAACCAACTCAGCCTATATTGAACTGTAAGATAACATCAAGTGATGAACAGCATAATGGGAGCGAAGCTTTTTTCCATCGTAAGCTCGAGAAACGGAGATTGATTGTCATCATGGCGTCTCCGAGGTCAGAGAGAAAGAGAAAGTGAGTGAATGCTAAAGATGGCTGCGGGGAACAGAGGGCGGAGTCGTGCTTTTAGCGCGCAGCTTAAAACTGCTTCTTGCAGACCGTGGTAGAGACTGTAATATCACAAACTGTTTTAAATCCATTTAAAGACATGGGGGGATGAGAATTCTGTGTGCAGCCTGTGGAGGAAACAAAGGTGATGACGCCAAGTTACCTAGAAGCTGTGAGAGGTTGTGAGAGACTTTTTAAAATGTTTTGTAACGAAGAGAGCTGTGTTTTTCAGGCTGGAATTTTGTCTATCCTTAAACGAGAATACCCCATGTGTGACTCATGGGACCGGGTGGAAGAGACCGTGATTTCTTTCCCGTGAGAGAGAGAAGTATTTTTTACAGCAGCAGATTTTCCGGGCGGGGGCTGTTGCTGGTGCAGTTTGGGAACCACGAGAAGTAGAAGAAACCTCTATTTCCTCAAATACTACAGAGAAACTTTTAAGAATTGTGAATGCTGACCAAAAATCCCATGTTTTATTATTATTTGTGCTGGAGGAAGGGGGGGGGGCGCTGGAGAAAAGGGGGTTTTTTTTGTCTTAATCTCTTATTTTAGTTCCCTCTTAACTCTATTAGTAATAAACTTTCTTTCATATTCTTGAAGTTTAAGCCTGTTTTGCATTTCTTCAAATCTCCTATCTCACAGAAAGTAAGAAATGCGAACTAAACCACTACACCTTGGAACTGGAAGCAGAACTGGCACGTGGAGAGGACCTCAAACTGCACTCCCAGCTATTCAGCCCAGCACAGCATCGTCCTGGCATCCCATTCCTGAACCTCTCTGACTGTCTTATGGTCCTTACTCACTTGCAGCTGACTTGAAGTGCTCAGCCCCATGCTGCATTGCACTCCCTAAACACAACTTAGGTTTTCATTTGGGCTCTGCCATGAGCTTCTCATGTGCACCTACTCAGCACTTGGCAAGCTTTCTTAGCACTTGGCAAGCTTTCTTCTGTGCTTTCTTTTTCTGATTGGAGGTGAATTACTGTGAAGATTCTGTCTGGAAAACTGAATACTAACAAACTCTCTATTCAGCATTAAATACTGGATTTCTATGAACTTTAAAGTTATGAAGTTACGCTTCATTTCTCCTTTTATATCACAGTATGAGGTATTAACATCAAATGAGGGCTAGACCCTTGCTTAAAACAAAACGGGAAGGGAAGGGGAAAAATTATAATCTTCTACCAATGGTTGTTGTTATTCTCTTTTTATTGTAGCACTGAGCTAAATTGTAATAAACAGAACACTGATATAAGGATCACTGATGATAAGGGGAAATTCTCCTCTCAGTTAATGGATTGATTGACTTCAAAGGGAGCTTCAGACATGTTACTGAGGGCAGAATTGACCTCAGGACTTTAAGTCAAGGTCCCATTTCACACATGCATCAAAATCAGATCATGAAATTCGTGAGATGCTGCTGTGTTGTAAATCATGTATTTTTATTCAAAGAAGCTATTTTTTTCAGAGATACATAGTATCTTCCAGAAAAAAAATCTCTACTCTCCAGAAAAATTCTAATTATGTCACATAAACCATAAGAAGGCTCCTTTCATCAGTAGTTAAATGTCATTGTTCCATGTCTGTCTTACAAAATCATTTGTCTTTCTCACAAATCTTATTTCGTCCTGAGCTATTTGCTTAGGAATTATACTCCAGGATATGCTCCTCAACCTGTGCACCTATATTCTGATCAGCCATAATGGGATTTAGTGTCAGAACTCAGTCATGCATTCTGCAAAATGCTGATGCCTTTTATTTCATGCAGAAAAACACTTCTTGAAGTAATATTCATGTCACTCAAAACAGCAACAAAAGTCCGTATTTTGCGACTGTACCTGCGACATGCGATAGTGTTGTACAGCAAAGGCTGGGACCATAATTTCCCATGCTATCTTCTGCACCTGTTTGGCATGAAAGCAGGGCCCCACTGCCTTCTGGTTTAAGATCTACGGATATCTAACTTGACAGAGTATTCTGCAATGGAACAATCACGGCTAGGCTACCTGAAATGGAGACACCTGCTGAATTAACTGATACTGACTGGAGAGAGCAGGAAGCAGTAAAGCTCACTTTCTAAGTCTTCCTTTCATCATTGCCTGTGGAACATTCTGCAGATGACCTGAGGAGTAAGCAGACAAATTTACAAATCTGTCAACTCACTGTCATCAAAAAGAGAGTTTTAAAATGGGAATAGTCCTTCGTTCAAAACAACAGCAAAACATGACAAAGTCTCAACTCAAGGATGGATATGATAAACTTCACAAAATCTGTGTATTAAAAAATGCGAAGTATTTTGGAGTAGGAAGGCAGATTTACGATCATGTATTTATAGCTTATTTTCTGTCTGATTCATGATCCGCAAAACTTAACGGGTAAACGAGGACAAAAGTCTTTCTCCTTGACATAAAATTTATCAAAGTTTCCTAAGTTTTAAATGTATAAAGTGCATTTTTTTTCATCTATCCTGATCTTTTGAAAAATTACATGCTGTTCTGGCTAAAGTGCATATGCAACAATTTTGTTCGACCTGCCTTATGTACCTGGATTTTTCCCATATACCAGCAGATGTCTGCATCATAGATGCCTATACCTGGGCCAATCACTAAGTCTACCTTTAATGTCAGTGGAGAGAAATAGGTACTTTTAGGGTGTGACTGACCGGACCTATTTTGAGTGTCAGCATTAGGATGGAAAGAATTGCATCTTTAAAATGTCAGACACAGGCACACGCAATGTAAGCATACATTTTTCCTCAGAACAATGTTATCAAAAATCACTACATGAATTGTTCAAAAAGTAATTACCTGTATTAAAACTGGTCACATGATCTGTTCAGCATCAACTTTAGATCACTGGACCCTGCCATACTTCCTCCTCCTAGTCTAGAGAGATGTCAGCTACATGCTGCTCCTGTTAATTTGTAAGCTTTTCTCCAGGACATCCATTTTCAGAAGAGTACAACAGTCTGGAGTTCTCTTGTATTTGTTTTTATTGCTCTTCTTTCTCCACATAATCTTTTTTAAATCCACTCTTGTATTTTATTTCAAAAAATCATTAGAAATTGAAAAACTCTATACAAAGGGCAGTTCACCTTGTTATGGCCACTCTCGTAAATAAGGACTAAAACCAGCAAAATAATGGCATCACATTATATTTAAAATTAAGTCAGAGATCTGTTTCTGGTAAGTAAACAGATGTAAAGTTTGTGTTTATTGCACTACCTTAAACATTTGCTCTGGAGGAAAAGTTTAACTCATACGCTTACACTTTGCTCTTAAGCAGAGCCAACCCTGAAAAAAATGACCAGATTACACAAAATTTCTTTTTCCTTTTCCTTTAATACATCATGAGTGATTAGTGACAGAAATCCCATGTAGCCACAGTTCTGTCAGAGTTTTCATCCACAGGGATTAATATTGCTCTTAAAAATTGGTGTTAAGTCCTTCAGTTCACAGCACTCATATTGCTATTAATTCGTATACGCCAATTTACATCTAAGCCTGAAGAGAGGTATTTTTATTTCATTTCTTTTCATGTAAATTGGTTTGGATATTTTTTGATTTAAAGATATTTAAAGTCATACGACTAGGCATGTCAGCCACTTTGACAGAAGTGGGCAGCTTTAATCTCTACCTCACTGGGGTTCATACATAATTTCTCATAGTAGAATACAATGAATCACTTGATCTCAGTTAGCTTAGATGAAATTCTGAGGTGGAGAATACTGTATTTCACATCACTGAAATCCCTCCAGGTAGATTTACTAGGCACCCCTGGCGTTTTCCTGATGTTTTCTACTAGTTCAAAATTAATCTTGCCAGAAAGTAACAGGCTGTTTCAAAAAGAAGCAATATGTTAATTTCTAATCTTACCTTTAGTCTTTGCTTTACAAAGATGTCTGCTTCAGAGAAAATGGGAGAAGATGTACAAAAAGTACAGCAAGCAAATTATAGAAACACATAAGCTTATAACAGCTGGCAAAAAAGGAAAAGCAGCACAAGGATTTAAAGACACATCCCAGGATAGCAACCAATTTTAATAAAAAACCAGAAATTGTATCACAAGTTGCCTTTATGATAAGTAGCATATTTTTAACTTCGTTTTCTCAGGGATTGCTTTCCAGCCCCTCTTGCTCTTTAGACTCTTGTAAAATTGGTCAGTGATACACATTAATGTCTCCTGATGAACTTAGATGTTTGAGTTGAACCTTCAGATAGATTTTTCTTTTTTTTTAATAATACATCACTTTTGGCAGTGTCAGAGACTGAAACGTTATGGTTTATGGCTTCATAAAGAAGGACTTTTGCCTATTATAGCAGAAGTGTACAACAAAGCTTCACCAGCAAAGCCCACCCTGAATGGGCCCCTGAGTGATACCCTGAACTGTGATTTAAACCGCCTAAGGCAACTTGAGATAAGGAAAGTGACAGCGTTGTTCAAAGCATTGCTGAAAGCATCTGGAAGAACATCCACAGCAGGGCCCAGCCCAGCACCTTTGGGGTGCAGGTCACAGCTCCAGGTTTGTCTGCTGCCAGGCTTGCACAGACCCCCACACCACAGGGGGGTGATGCAGCCGCGTGGTGTCGGTGGCAGGGACAGCGCTGCACCTTCCCCGAGCGTCCCGCGGGAGATCCAGCACTCTCGGAGTCACCGGTCTCTCCGCTGGGGTCACCCTGGAGGGGCCTTGAGAGCCACCACACAAGCACCCAAACCACCCGTACGGTGGCTGCACTCACGCACACACGCAAGCCAAGTTCAAAGGCGTCGATCAAAGATACAGGAGCCGAGAGGAGTCTTCTGCATGAGTTCCGATTTATTGGAGGGTCCAAGGACAAAAGACAATACATCTGCGGGTCCAGGGATTATACAGGGGGAAGTGCAAGGGGCGGGCAGAATGACAGTAATCAATAGGGTAAGGACTAAGGGGCGGAGAGAGTGCAGACTGACAACTCAAGGGCCAGTGGGGACGGAGAGGGGAGGGACAGGCGAACAGAGAGCCAATGGGGCTTCAAAGCACAAGGAACATTCCAAAGACCATGCATACTGAAGAGGGATATACATATTCAACAGGAAAGCGGGTGGGCCAACGGGCCAACCAGATATAATCTAGATAATGCTAGGATGGCTTGTGAGGACTCACCCTAACCTGGGAAGAAATACTACACCTCGGAGCTGGCCCACCATTGAACTTCAACTGGTCTCAGGCCCTGTGGCTCCCCAGCCAATTGGGCAGCAGCCATAACCCCCACAACAGATGGGAGGAGGAGAGATTTTGGGGGTGTGGCACAGTCTCTGGTCAGAGGCAGTGAACGCCCAACTGCGGGGCCCCCACCCCGGGAAAGCCACATCTGTGGGACATCCACATGAGGGACAGCAGAGGGGGTACCATGGCCCCTCAAAGGCTCCCCGAAAAGGGGTCCCCAGACCCTGCAGCAGAGCACTGCACGCGATGCAGTAACGTGATGCAACACATCTGCAGTGTTGTGAGGGACAGTGTCAAACCTGTCCCTCTCAGGGGAGGCTGCTGGGCATTCCCACCTGCCCAAATGTATAGTAATCCATTGGATTCTATACTTTTCAGTGGAGGATCCTCTCTACCAAGAAGACCAGATGGAGGGAAGTAATGAGACATCATTGGAACCCATGGAGGGGTGATATGTTGCTACTTAATCTTTGTCACCCTGGGAAGCATCAAAAGCAGCATGGGCAGCAGGGCAAAGGAGGTGATTCTGCCCATCTAGTCTGCTCCCATGAGATTTCCCCTGGAGTACTGCATCCACCTCTGAGGTCCCCAGCACGAGAAAGACCATGAAGATGCTTAGATGAGTGGAACACCTCTCCTATGAAGACAGACTGAGAGCTGGGGTCTCTTTGGAGACCCTATTGTGTCCTTCCAGTACTTAAAAGGGGTTTATAAAAAAGAGGAAGAGGAACTTGTTACATAGGCAGAAAGTGGTAGACAAGGAGGAACATTTTTAAACGGAAGAGTTTTAGATTAAATGTTAGAAAGAAATTCTTTACTGTCAGAGTGGTGAGGCATTGGAACAGGTTGCCCAGGGGAGTTGAGGGTGCCCCATCCCTGGAAGTGTTCAAAACCAGGTTGGATGGGGGTTTGATCAACCTGGTCTAGTGAAAGGTGTCCCTGCCCATGGCAGGGGGGTTGGAACTAGACAGTCTTTAAGGTCCCAAACCTTTCATGATTCTATGAAATATTTTCTTTCTGTGACCAAGCAGTGGCGCAGTTTCCTCAGAGAGGCTGCAGAGTCTCCTTTCTTGAGATATCAAAATGCTGTTTGGACATGGTCCTGAGCAAGCATCTCTAGGTGGTCCTGCTTGAGAGGGGTGGGTTTGGACCTCCAGAGGCCCCTTCCAATCACGGCTTTTCTTTAATTCTATTATTGCTTATATAGTCAAGGAGATAGATAGAGAGACTGCAAAAGTGCTGATGCTGTGCTTGTAAGACATGGGGAATGAACAGCAACCCTCAATAAATTAGACTAACGTCAGTCCCTAGAAAAATCAGATAAAGATGACAGAACTCAAATGATAAAAAAGTCCAGTACTAGAATGTAATTAATTACAGACCACTAAAGCTAGGTTTTGTCTACTAAGCCCAACTTCATTATTTTATTCAGTCACAAGTTTGACCGTGTGGCAGCTAAACACCACATAACTGTTCTCTTACTGCCCCACTTCCCAGGTAGGTTTGGAAAAAAAGGAAAATTTGTGGGTTGACATAAGGGAAGTTTAATGAGGCAGAAAAGGAAAATAATAATAGTAATAATAATAATAATAATAATAATAATAATAATAATAATAATAATAATAGCAATTAAAAAATTAAAACATTCAAAACAGGTTATACATACCGGTGGGGTGAGGTGAGAAACAGAAAAGGCCTTGACTCTGTGTGAGCCCTGATCAGCAATAACAAAACATCAGTGTGTTATCAACATTATTCTCATCCTAAATCTAAAACATAGCACTGTACCAGTGACTGGGAAGAAAATTATCCGAGCTGAAACCAGACCATTGTTTTGATTTGTTTGGATTTGTTTTGTGTATAGCATTTTATGTAGTTTGACACAACATGCTGAGGGGAAAAGAACCATGTATATTAAATCACTGTGGTTTGTATTAAATGGATTAAAAAGGGGTTAGATTGTGATGTTAAAATAAAGTGACATTAAAGACAAATCAGTTCTTCTCTTCACAGTGATAGCTTAAAACCTCATGGCAAAATACATATAAATGAGGACAGACAGTTCACATTGCTTTTTAACATAGGGGTTAATAACAGAGGCTTTAAGGAAAAGTATAGGTTAAACACATAGAAATAAAGAATATACATTATATATACAGGTTATTATATTATTATATTATATAAACCCCTGAAGAAAGTTTCATTTTTATTAAACTACTGCATAGCATATAACTTAGAACACATTACAGTAAGCAGAATTTTAAATGGACCCAACTATCTGGCAACTATATGATAACAAATGACAGAATGTAATACAGTGATAGAGTTATTTCTATGAGGGAGAGAGGGTACTTTAGAGGAACCAAAATTAGGCCTAAGAGTATTCATAATTTTAATGAGTTATCTAGAAGTAAACACAAAATTACTACTGACAAAACCCTCTAGATACCATCCAAAATTTCTGCGGAGGTAAACAGTGGTGAGGATAAAATAGAGGCAGATCTTTAAGAGAAGAAAATGCATAGATATTTAGAAAGAAATAAAGACAGAAAGGATCACTGAATTTTTGGAGAAGTAGTTCTGGAGAGAATCCGCATCTGCAAAATATTTGTAGCTATAATCTCTCATGTAAGTCTTAAACTTATCTCTGCTTTCTTCATGAAACCAATTCTGAGAATTGTCTCAATGAATAGCATCTTCCTCCTTTCAGATCTAGTGGCAAAAATTATAGGACATAATGACTTCAATGGGAAGGTGCACAAATTGAAATAAATGTAACAATGATTTTTTAGGAAAGAAATGGTCAGCTGTTAAAACTGGCTACTAATGGCAGCTGTAACAGAATACTAATGAACATAGACTCTATTAATAAAGACCTTCATCTGAAAACAGGCATTTTCCAAGTGAAATATACTTCACCAAAAACAGATGATGCTACTGGGCAGTACAAAGAGTGGATACAATCTGGTAGACTATTGTGTAGGAAATGAGCTTAGTTCCACTGATTTCTTCTGGCCTTTGCTGGCATACATACAGATAAACTGAAGAGATCTAGCTTACTTTTTCTTTTCTTTTCTTTTTCTTTTCTTTTCTTTTCTTTTCTTTTCTTTTCTTTTCTTTTCTTTTCTTTTCTTTTCTTTTCTTTTCTTTTCTTTTCTTTTCTTTTCTTTTCTTTT
>VZRV01000993.1:1041861-1080035 GCA_013398115.1 Falcunculus frontatus | reverse complement strand
TTCCCCCCCCCCCCAGTTATTGATTATTTAACTTTTTAAACTGATTTTGTCTAATTGAAGAAAATAATTATGTATATATTGAAGAAAATATATTAACCTTTAATGAAAGCAGAACCAGGTACATTTTCCTCCCAAATGCCCACATAATCCCTGTCTTCATTCTGTTCTTTTACTCTTTTCATGTTCTTATGTTCAGTGACTAGAACAAAAGTGTGTAAACGAGATTATGTAGTCACTTAGAACCCTGCTGTCTTCAACAGCTTTTGCATCAGGACTAGCCCCTCAAAATTTACATGATACCGAAGAAAATTATCTAATAAATGCAAGGAAGACAGAGGAATGTATAATTTAGGGTCAGGAATGATAGAATATTCTTCTCATCTCAGAAAATAAAAGAGAAAAAATTTTATGTCCATCACAGAATCCCAGAATGTTTGATGTTAGAAGGGACCATCTGGTCCAACCCCCAACTTTTCAGTATCTTGAAGGATGGAAACTCCACAACCTCTCTGGGCAACCTGTGCTTGGTCACAGTGAAAAAGTGTTTTCTGATGTTCAGATGGCACGTACTGTGTTTCAGTTTGTGCCCAGTGCCTCTAGTCCTGTCGCTGTGCACAGCTAAAAGAGCCTCAGGCCGTTTTCTTCCTCTGTCTATTTATACACTGACAAAATTCATCCTTCTCATTCTCTTCCTTTCACTGAACATTCTTGAGTCTTGCAGGTTTTCCTCATAGGAAAGATGCTCCTGTCCAGTCCTTGCAACATCTTTGTCGCCCTCTGTTAGACTCTTTCCAGCATGTTCATATCTCTCTTGTACTGGGGAGCTTAGAACTGGACACAGTACTCAAGGTGTGGCCTCTCCAGTGCTCAGTAAAGAGGAAGCATCACCTTTCTCAGCCTGCTGGCATTACTTTTGCAGTCCAGGATGCCATTTTTCTATTTTTGCTGCAAGTAAACACTGCTGACGACTTGTTTAACTTCATCACAACTCCCACATTCTTTTCTGCAAAGCTGCTTTTCAGCCTGTTGGACCTCAGGTTATATTGGTGCCTGGTGTTGCTCCTTACCAGGTGCCGGATTTTGCCCTTCTGTTTGTTGAATTACCTGAGGTTCTGCTGACCCATTTCTCTAGCCTGTCCCTCTGCATGACAGCTCATTACTCTGGCATGTCAGCCATACCTCCCAGTTTTGTATTCTTAGCAAACTTCCTGAGCATACACTCTATCTCATCATCCAGGTAATTAATGTTCAATAGGATAGGACTCAATATTGACTCTTAGGGTACACTGTTGGTCTCCAACAAGATTTCTTTCTCGTGATCTCTGCTCTCTGGGCATAGCTATTCATCCTGTTTTCAGTTCACTGTCTTCTCATCTAGCCCACATGGACACAGCCTCTCTGTGAGAACATTATGGGAGACAGTGTCAAAAGCCTAAATCTTTAAAAATATTTATAGAACCTCCCTTATTGATTATATTTAAGGAACTGCCTAATCCTACGGGAAAAAATGTCTATTGAGTTTGGAATACTTATGTTCCATAACTCTAATTTGCAAAGTGCAACCTTCCTTCTCCTTCAACACTGGGATTCCAGATAAAAATAATTCATTTTGTATTTACTGTATGCACGGCTAATACAATGATTTCATGTTCTTCTCTTTTGCCCCATTTATATGAAAAAAACTACAGCTCAGGATGCTGAAAGTACACATCTGTTCTTACTAAATCTAATTATTAAAAAATGATGTGTTGGACTTCATAAAAACGAAAGATTACTTTAAAACAATCAACTCTTCAGTCCTGTTCTACAACAAGGCTTTCAGGATGCTTGTTCTAATTTTTATGTAACATTTACAGCTGTCTAGAAACAATACAAGCAATGTCAGCCACATGGTTTGGGAAAGCTTAAGGCTTGGATGGAGACCAGCAAGTCTCCCATACCTACTCTTATGTACTAAGACCTGACCGGGAAAAGCACTTCAGAAGACAGGTACCATCTGTAACGGAGATGTATCTATTTGCCCTTAGTTTATTTTAAAGAGTTTTGGAATCTCCAGGTCTTCCAAGTTATTTCTGCTGTTTCTATATGATCATGTAAGTGTTACAGACAGAACGACTGTCCTTATTTACAGACTGCTTGAAGCCTAAGCTTATTCCTTTTTGATAGCAGCCTTGCAGTTCCATCCAAGCCTTGGTTGCTTCAAGACTAAAGCTATATTGGTACAGTAAAGAAGAGCTACATCTTTTTGGCACTAGATGCAGTGCATCATTTGTTAAGCAGTGCTTTTTCTTTATGAAAGCATATTAGGTGTGTGCACTGTCATCTATATTAGCTGTTGCTGGAGCAGTCATATCAATATTACAGTTTGGGTTTATGTCTATAAGTGCTGGAGACCAGCACATTCAAGACACTTACCTGTCTTTCATCTGCTGCTGCATCTCTGCAATTCTGAGACGAGACAAAGGTGACCTGAACTTCAGTAAATGTAAGAAAAAGTAGTTGGTGTCTTTTTTGTTACTATTTCTCTGTCTCTGGTACTGTTTCCTGTCTTCATTTGTAACATCTGGAATCTGCTTACTTTTTTTCAGTGCACAGCATAATTTTGAATATGCTTACAGAAACAGAGCAGTTAGTTAAAGTTTGACAACAATAATACAGACATTGTTGGAAGAACAATTATTTTTGCTATATTTCTTTGTTATCATGATCCTCGATGTGACTGATGCTGGCTAAAATGTATTAATTAGTTATTAATGTGATTGTACCCAGATTACTAGATGCTTGTTTTTCATTTTAGGGCTGAAAAATTCAGTTAAACAAATAAATGGATAAAGAAATAAGCATGTAAAATTTCCCATAGACTGTGAAAAATAGTAAAGTACCAATTTAAAATTTATAGAACTGTATTTTTTTTATGTTTAACTTCATAGTGACTAATTGCTTAATCCTTTTTGCTGCTCCAATAATTTTTCTGATTTTGTTTTAAATTCAACATTAACATACGATATGTGTAATAATTTTACTGTTTTATTTAAGGTCTTTTCTTCTAAATTTACCAAATCTATTATATTGTCTAGAATGAGTAGAAACTGATTGTCATTTGCATTACTTTTCTTGCTGAAGTATTTGGCAGAAACAAAATACGCATTTCTACTACAAATTTTTTAAATAATCAGCTGTGAAATTAGTGCTTTTTATCAATCTATTATCTTGAAAAACTTTTCTTTTGAGAGCAAATAAAACTCCACTTAAAGCAACTCTTTAAAAATATGTATCAAAATATGTTTCTGTAATTAAAGTGAAGGGAAAAAAGATGTTCCCATGAATATCTTTAGTTCACTGACTTGGATCAAATGAACAGTTTTTTTGGGAAATAAGCTGCAGCTCAAGTAAATAATAGATATGTTCTCAGTATTATTAAATATTTCCATTACTGTGGTGTCTTGGATCTTAGACAGAATCATGGTGGAGTTTCCTTAAATATTGTAAAACTTCTTGATAACAAAAAGACTTTAGAAAACTTTCATATCTTAGAAATTAAGCAAATGTATGAGACTGGGAATTTCATAATACAGCACTTTTTATTTTTGGTTTAGAGGTTGCTGTCTGTAATACTGTAAAACTCTGCCATCACTTTCAAACAGAGACTTCACTGAGTTAAAAGCCACCATAATTTTAATCCTTTAGGTTTAATCAACTTGTTTTTCACTTGTAGAGAATACTTAGTCTGAAATAGAACTTTCTCCTAGAAATTAATTAGATTCTATTTTCTGGTTTTACAGTATTAGAAGAACATGAGGAATGTGTGAGTACCTTGAACTGTTTGTCCGCAGGTCATGAGAGGCACGCTAAGTAAAGTAAGTTTCATTCTTTTCCTATGTCTCACATCACATAGATACATCTCACAATGACATTAGAAGACTGTCCTCTTTCATTGTATTTGCAATAGGAAGAGATGCTAAAGGAACTACAACTTTTAAAGAATACAGATAGTCAAGAAGTTTTGACATTTTTCAAATAATGGCTTCAGGATTCAGCAAAACATCACCTTTATGTGTCACCAAACAATCGCAAGAAGAGTCTGCGTTTGTTGAAGACAGGAAGAAAAGTCTGGCTAAGAGGTTATTTGAAATGCCTCACGGTAACTGCTGGTATTTTTCAGGGACCACAGCAAGATAAAGATGGCCCATAAATTATAAATTCAAGAGATATTTTTTATAAGTCACCAGTTAAATTTCCAGCCTTTCTGGAGTCAGTGGGATTTTGGATTAAAATTTTTTGAGACCCTTATTTTTTTTGCTCTTGTTTTCCCATTCCAGACAAAAAACATCTGAAAATGGCTTAATGTAATTCCAGGCAGTCCCATGTTGGTCTATTTTAAAAAAACTTTAGGAAAAGATTCAACACTCAAGATCATAGTGAGAAGCTAAATTTTATCCTTATCAGTGGAGACTCACCCTTCATAATCATGATGATCAAGTACTACGTTTTTTTGTCTGCTGCTTGAAGGGTGACTACAGAAAATCAGTCATGCCAGATAAGAGAGACACACACATCCATTCCTCCCTCCATTGTTTGTGCACTCTGCATTCTTCAGGCATAACAAAAAGATCAATATGTGCTTCACATTTTAGTTTCTGCCTCATATTCCCAGGCATTTTCTCCAGGGCCCTATATTGTATCTTCCAATTGTTTTTATTGAATTTATAATATTTTTTATTTGCTTTCTATTACAGTACAGAAAATAAAAATGCATAGCATGATACTGGGCATATATAAAGAGCACAAACACTGAGTGGGAATATGAATTGGGGTTTTCTTGCCTCACAAGAAGGAAAGGATGATGGGAAATATGATCTAGAACTCTCATGAGGCAGTGAGTAAACAGGAATTGCAATTAGGGTTCAATGCTGGATATTGGTAGTTCTCTCAGGCTTTGCTTCTTCATGAAATCAGTGAATGAAATTCATTAAGTACTTTCCGTTTCAGCTGTGTGCTCGGTAACCAGGTCCCAGTAGGTATCCTATCACGTCTAGGGACAGCGAATGCTCTCCATTGAAGTTACAAAATTCTGTATCCAAACTAAGAATTGCCATTATCATAAGATACACCAAAACCAGCAAGACCAGGAATCTCATCCATCTCTGGAGTTTAGGCACCTAACTTTGCTCTCCTGGGATCCAGATGCTGGGTGCATCAACCTATAAGAAAAAAAAGGAAAACTATCTGAAGAAGGAAGAAACATTCCTTTCACAAGTGCCTGGCAGCTGCATCATTCAAGGAGAGGCTGGAAAATTTTTGCTAATTTCATTCTCGTATTGAACAGTTTCAAATTTTATGTCTTGGCTCAAGAAACTTGGTGTAAGAAACTCAAAACTGAAATATCCTCCACTTTGAACTTTTTCACAGAAATTTTCCTTGGCTATGAATGCTTTAATGAGTAGGCTAACATCTAAGATGTGAACAGCGCTTACAGTGATTGTTCTTCTTTAAAAAGTGAGTACATCACATTTCATGATGGATGTAGCAACACCAGTGTTTTAAATCAGCTCATGGCTGTCACAGTGGTTTCTCAGGTCTTTGAGAAATATCATGTCCTGTAATTCCCAAACTCACTTTGTATGTAGTGCTACGCTTCACTTTGTAAAATGCATGAACAGTTCCAGAAGCAGAAAACAGGTCTTCTCTCTTCTGGCATGTGTATACAGACCATTTCTTCTCTTTGCCATTTTATATCTTGACACCTAGGAAATAGGAGACAGATATAAATCCTGTCAGATATAAGAGGAAATCAAACATGGATCATCCATTCTTGTCCAAATCCCCCAAATGTGAGTCTGTTACTGGAAATGGCAGGTGAAAGAACCATCACTGTTTCCCTTATGGCAGAGCAAAGTTTTTCTCCATATTATCCCATCTCTTTAAGCTGAAAGAAGTTATGTTAAACTCAGATTCTTGTGTTTGGAAATAAGATACTGAGAACTGCTAGGATGTAGCTGTTTAGGTCCCTCTCTTCTAGATTGCAGCTAATTTCTTTCTCAGGCTGGTGAGCTTTAAATTCACTTATCCATCAGCTGTCATCCAGAGGGAGAGCTTGGTCAGGGCAGGTCTGTGTGTTTATTTTAATTTTGGAGGTATCTATTATCTATTAGACCAAAATACAACGAATGACATCATTTGTGTACCACTAAAACTCACTGGCATATTTTACTATGTTTGGACTTAAAAACTTCCAATTAAATTGTTTCAGGCCATTGTTTCAATGTATCACATTCTGATCCCACTGTCACTGATACCTATTTCATTCCTCCTCTTGATGTCAATAAGCCATGATTTAGACCATTAATATGATTTTTAAACAATTATCCAATATTTTGGCTAAATAATGAGAATTATTATTTCAGTTATTATATGATTTTATAAAAATTAGTAAAAATTGATTAAAAGTTTTTGCATTTTTATTTTCATTAGTTGTAATTGTCTTGATTTGATGACTTCACTGTCCTAATAATCAGTAAAACCTACTGCACACAGTCTCTTGGGACAAACAGGAACACACTGCAAATGTCTCAAATGTCTCTCTACAATATTTATTGCCAAGAAGGGTGTTAGAAGTTTCTGCTTGCTTGTTTTAAAATTCTGCCACAGAAAAGTCCATTGCACTCAAGAACTACTCTCCCTTATTTTGAGGAATGAAGGAAATGCATACAAATTTTAGGTCATCATCCTGCAGAACACTCTCGAGGCCATTTAAGCTGATCATTTGCAAGGGGTAGGAACTCAGTGCCTCTCAAGAAAGAGCTGTGCATTGCCCAATAGAGGACCATAGAAAATAAATTAATAGGTTTACCTCCTGGTTTAGAAAACACTGTAGGATATTCTCAAGGAATGCTCAGATCCTTGATTTATGTGCATAGAGTTGGTATTTTAATGAATTTTTATGATTTTAATTTTGATTAAATTCAAAACATTAGAATCACCCATGCAGAAACCTTAATCTGAAAGAGAAATACTTTGAGATAGGGCCCCTCTAGATAGCAGTCTTAAAAAAGTGGCATCAGAATGAGTATGTAATTATATGAAATGCTGCAGAAGTAAAGCTGAATGTACTAAGCAGGAAAATAAATTAAAACACAGAAAATCTTTAGGAGAGGAGACATACATGCACTGGAGAGTCCCGAAATAAAAATAATCTTTCATGGCTGGCAGTTCTGTATCTGACAATTAGATGCTTTGCTGAAGATTCCAGCTCATGAAGGACTTAAAATAGCAATATTTGCCTCCTACTGTTTGAAAATTAGGATGAGGAGGAAGGAAGTGAGGGAAATACAAAGTTTTAAGCTATACCTGAGAATTACTAATGGACTGTTTTGTTTTCCTGCTTCTGTTCTACTTCTTTCAATTGTAATTCTCTTTTTGTCTTTATAATTTAAAAAAAATTAGAAAATAGATGGTGCCCTTTCTCAGGGCACATCATTGTACAAGTCCCACCAGTTTCAGAACACCTTACCACCAAACCAGAACTGTCTGACTTATCATTTGGCATAGCTTTCCTGTCAGCACTAGCTACAAAACTATTGGTGAGCTCTTTAATATTTATCCTGCATCTATATGAAATCTCGTTTCTCTAGCAATAATGGGCAATTAGTCTTGCATTATCAAGCTAATACAAGTCTTTATGTCGTTGTGAATACAAGAAAAATATTTCTGTGACTGTATTCTAGCATAGGCCTTTCTAAAATAACAATCAGTTGTATATACTGTTACGGGATCAACAGTGTTTCTGACATGTGCAAGCTAGTCAAGGTATTTCTAAACTCAGAGGACCACAGAATCTTTGGACACCTCTAGTCTAAATTCCTGCTTGAAGCCGGGTTAGCTATGGGGTTAGACCAGGCTGCTCAGGTCTTGAATCTAGAAATTTTCTAGCTACAGAGACTGTATAGTCTGTGGGCTGCTCAGTCTCTTTACTCCACTAGTTAGCTTTTCTTACAGTGAAAATGGCTTTCCTTATGTCAACCTCTGCTAACCAGTGTTGACTTTGTTCTCCATCACAGCCTTGATGTCTTGTTCAGCATTCAGCCAGTCATGCCCAAGCTGGTATCAGTTCCTGCTCTTTCCCAGGCAAAGAACTTTTACATTTTTCATTACTGAATTTCCAGATGTTCCTGCTGGCCCATTCCTGGATAGGTCCCTTTGGATGGCAGCTCTGCCACTGAGCAGAGCCGGTTCCCTCAGATTTGGCATCATTGACAATACTTAACAATAGATGACTCTGTTGATTCTTTGAAGCTATTGAGGAAGATCTTAACAGAACCGGTCTCAGGACAAAGCCTTCTATAGCTTGATTTCTTACCAACCTCCAGACAGACTACAACTGATTAATCATGAACCTCTGCAGGTGATTCTGTTCCTTCATTAAGTAGTTGACCCTTCCAGACTGTAATATCCTAACTCAGGTACAAGAAGGAGGAGAAGGAGGTTATTCCTGCCTTGGAGATCTTGCTCAGAGAAGTAGGCTTTCAGAGACATCAGGGCAGATAAAAAAACAGAGTCACAGCAGAGAACTGGTCACCCTGAGGAGCTGCTGTCAGTGGCAGGCAACAGGTATATTAGCTAGGTGGCAAGGAATTTTCTGAGCATAATAGAAGATTGTGACTGAACTGATAATGTGTACAGCTGAAATATGGCTCAGAGTATTAGTTAATTTTTGTTTGGTGTGAAGTTGTATAATTTTTACCTTTATTATGAAGTAACAAGGATGTATAACAGTCACCAACACAGATTTTGATTTTTAGCTCAAGAAGAACTTAATTTCAAAGAAGTGGCATATAAAAATTCAAGATTCAATTGGATTGCTGTGATTTATGTGCTTAATTAAAGGTTTATGAATATTAACTAATAAGTTAGACAAGTTGCTATTTTTTACAAAAAATCAGTCACATTTGGGTCAATTCAAAAGACAAACCCAAAGCTGTAGTCTATATGCCAACCCAGTTGTTCTTGCAGTTTTTAAAAACATGAAATGGTAGCTAAAGTTCTTTGAAAATAAAGGCCAGTTTTTTGTTTTTCACTAAACAAATCAAAAAATGTAGTACACGAGCCATTTATTTCCAACCAAATTAAAGCACAAAATTAGTCATGAAATATTCTTGACCTATATGTCTTTGTTAAAGAAATTATTTGGCTTGTCAAGAGAGTTTATGTTACATTTGTTATTTCGACAATGCATCATATGAAGTGGTTATTATCAAAGTCATTGACTTCCCTCAGCATATTTACCACTAAATCCCTGTGTTTACAGAGCTTCTTTGCTGTCTGCTTAACAGCAGGCACAAAGGTATGTGTGTCTTTTTTTGAAATTGTTACTGAGAAGGACCAGAGAAACAGGACCTTTCCATTGAAGAACAGGATAATGCTTCTTTCATCTGAATGACAATTTGGTGCTGGTTTTAAACAGGGTTTTTTATGGTTATCAGAAAACAGCTGAATGGCATCAGGGTTATATAAGGGGATACACAGTGCAAAGAAAGTGTGCAGTTTCTAGCCAAATTGGAGGGTTTGCCACTTCATGTCATAGAGAGGCAGTGTTTGTCCTTCTCTAATCTTCATCTCTTTCTTCCATTACTGCCATTTCCATGCACTTTGGATCATTCGCTGTGCTGTTATTACTGCTGATAGAAACACAGGGATAAAGGCCATAAACCCAAAAAAGCTTCAGAGAATTCAGGAATAGCTCATATTTGTACTGTTGGAAATAGAATAATGTCTTGAGTTTCTTGCTGTCAACAACATAACAATCATGACAATAAAATACCTATCTGCAAAGGCTTTTAAATTTCCAGATCTACAGAAATGGTAGAAGTGGCTGAATCTACCAGGAGTCATTATGAATATGCACAACAGAGCCAAAGAAGGGCCAAGAAGGAATGTACAGGATTGGCTTCCCAAGTACCATAAATGCCTGCATACTAAAACATGATTTTTAAAAGAAGTAAGCAGTGGAGCCTGACATCTTTCTATATAATCAGAGCAGGAATCTATATTTTATAAGTTTGGTTATGGCAAGTGCCATATTCAATTTACAATAATAGGACTTTACTGAAAGAGCATGTAACGTGCTAAACATGGTGCAGCACAAGTAATGTTTGCTTGCATATTATAGTCTACTCTGGGGAGCCGAATATAGATATAGGTAAAATACTGAATGTTCTTCAGTATTGCTTAAAAATATGATAGTGTAGTTTCCACCTAGCAAGGGAGTCTGATATAGGTTTATAATAAACCCAGAAAAACAGAGTGAAGCTTTTTTTAAGGAATTGGCAGAGTTGTAGCCCAGCTAACCTGACACCCAGCTGGCAAAAGAAGAGATATATACCAAACAAGTTGTTGAATGTACTTTTGGCCACTGCTGATGGAGATAAACATCACAGAGAAAAATCTTTCAGGCTTCTTTTCCCTTTCCAACTGTACAATGTTGAGATGGAAGGAGTCATAAGGTAGCAAAGCAAATTTTTTTAGCATAAAAATGTGCAAAGTAAAACCAATGGATTTCAGGAAAGACGATTTCAGTAAACTCACAGAATTGTTGGACTGCATATCCTGAGAGGTTAGTCTGAGCAGAAAAGATATTTTAAAAATCTGGCAGTTCTTTAAAAAAAAAGACTTAAAAGGCTCAAGTGCAAATTATCCCCCTGAAGAGGAAAGACAGAAAATATTGTAAGGGACCTACTTGTCTAAATGAAGAACATTAATGGATTTAAAAGAGAAATGAGCAAAAAGGAAGTGGAAACTAGGCCAGTCTAATAAGAATTAATATGAAAGTATAGCATGAACATATAGGGACAAAATGAGAACCATAGAGAGGGAAAAAAAAAAAAGGAGCAGCAATTAGCAAAGGACAAAGAGAATGTCAAGTACAAGATGAGAAAAAACAAAGGAAAAGGTCAGTCTGCTGCTGCTAACCACAACAAATGACAGAAAGGCTAATATCTTTACTGTTCTTCTGCACCAATTCTCAAATCATAGCTCTACTGGAACTCGGAGCTGTAACAACCACTAGTGGCAGACATAAGAAAATAAGGAGGTGAGTGACAAGTTATATGGATTTGTCATGAATGGATTGTGTCAACCAAAACATAATTTCTCTCTAGTAGGGAGCAGCAGGCCTTGTGAATAGAAAAGAAAAAGTAGATTACATATATATCCTGACCTGAGCAAGGCTTTGACAGACATTCTCATAAGCAGCCTTGGGAGACATAATCTAGATAAAAATAATATGGACTAGAGACAATATTAGTGTTTCACTGTCAGAATGAAGGCTGTGTCAAGTAGGGCTTTCCAGGGTTCTGTTCTAGGTCTAACATTATTCAGTATTCTCATATGCTTCTTAAATGTGCTATTCAATGGGGACAAATAAAGAATACTAAAATCATGCAAAGATACCCTCCTACACAAACACAAGTCACAGTTCTGATGCAAAAAGAATAAATACTATCCTATTCTATGAATTGAACACAGAATTGCAAAGTCATGGTGTTGTGGAAGGAAAAGAAAATCGTACTTACATGAATAAAATGGGATATAAAACCCATGAAACAGCTTGATCCTCTACTATGTACCAGCAACACATCATCTGAAGTGGTGCACTGTTTTGGTCATTGTATTTCTAGAAAGACAGGATGTAACATAATAGTTTTCAGACAGAAAACAGGATTCAGTAAATTAGGAAGCTATCCTTTCTCTGTATCTATATCAAACAGTGCAAAAAAAAAGGAGAGTGGAAGACTGCATGGAAGCATCATGGAGAGATTTTCCAATGACAAAAATTAAAGCTGAAGTTAACTGAAGTCAGCCACAGCTGTAGCACAGACTGAGTTATCTTCATCACTAGAGCTCATGTAAATCTGGGTTACCATGTGTGCCTTTATGTGTCTGTGTATATATATACATACATACATACGTGCATGGTTGGTTGGTTGGTTGGTAGATAGATAGATAGATAGATAGATAGATAGATAGATAGATAGATAGATAGATAGATAGATAGATAGATATTCCTGCCTAGAAACAAGGATAAGGATCTCTGATTCATTGCTGGTTAAAAACTAAAAGAAAACATAGAAAGTATTTTAAGTCATTTAAAAAGTACTTGTTTATTGTCAAGAATATCATACAATTTTTCTTTTTATTATACTTGGCTAGTGACCATGTTCATTCAGAAATAGAATAGTTTAGCTTATATGATGTAAGAGTTTGTCAAAATCATGGATATTTGGATTATATAGCACTGGAGAATTCTAAATACGTTTTCAACAAAATCAGTAGCTAGATACATGCAGATATATTTCTGTTTTTTTCATAAAAGAGCTCCTTTCCTGAGCTGTTCATGCATACATGTGATTACCCAAATTATAATTTAAATTATTAAGTTTATTCAAAAAAAATCTAGAGATCTATATGTATAGACAACATATACTAAAAGAACCCTGACAAATAAAAACAGAAAGTTAAGTGAATAAAAAGGGCAAAGTTATCAACACATTTTAAACCACACTAAACTAATTTGCATAAAAAACTTCATTTCTTGACTTCTGTGTCAACCAGAAGACATAAAAATTAGGAAAAAGACAGAGAGAAATGGATACATTGACAAAAGCTAAGCTGCAAATGAAATAGCCATTGAGGGCAGAATTCAGAAAATTAACATCAAACACATTGGTCAGAATCCTGTAATCTTATAATTATAGTAAAATATTGCAGAGATGTATTGTTAACCTATAGAGACAGGAAATTCTGCAGATTTTTTACAATGGCATTTTAACCTCTTTGATTCTCTTTACAAAATATTTTTATCAGGCAATATTCATTCTAAATATGTCATAGAAAAATAAGCTTTATGAATATTCATGGAGTGCAGTTTGTATTAGGGCAAATGTCCAAAACAGAATTGTTCTTTTTTGCCATTTTAATGTCCTATAAGATTGAAAAACATCCAGTCATAGAATAAAAACAGTCTTGTGTCTTAGCATTAGCAACAAATTGGGGATGCAGAATATGCAAAAAGGTTTTTGAAAATTGTTACCAAGTACTCTGTATGCTGAAAGAGATTTGTATTTCCGTAATTATTCAAGTTACCCACTGAGTAATTTAGAGTGCTGAAATTATCCATGAAAACAACTGGACTCAAACACACAGCCATTTTGCAAATATGGTGGTCTAAGGATTTAGCACTGCTCTTTTGCTTGTTGTTATCCTTTGGAGGTTATACCCACTGCAGCTGAAAACAATGAAAAAGAACAAGAGAGCACATTGTGGTGTCAATTACAGATGAAGATAATTTGAATATGGGTGATCTAAATTCTGTCAAAATCTGATTCTGACAAAGTAAATAAAGAGAAAAGAAAACAAATGCAAAAGCATTTAGTAGATATGTGTTTAAATTTTTTTGAGATCCTTCATAATACATAAATTCCTTGTGATTAAGAGCAATTAATATGTTCTTTTGGAAATGGTATTTGAAAGAAAGAATATACTTAAGTCTAGCTGAAGTCCAATTGTTTCCCATAAGGAAAGAGACAAAACAAGCAAATAACACAGAAGGGAGGATTCTGAGTACTGAAGAAGCTTGTATACCTACAGTTGCACTAAATGCCAGAACAACAAAAGTATCTTTTCGGTTACTGATGTGCCTCTAAAAGCAGTATATCCTTCCTAAAGCACTGTCAGTGCTGACACAGTCTAAATTCACAAGCTAAACTGTCATTACTGGGAAGAGTATCTTCCAAAAACAAGTTATGAATGATGCAGGAAACAAATGAAATAAATAAAAATTATCAAACACCAATATATCGACTTTATCAACAAGCAGGAAAGTCAATAATAGACATCGCTAGACTAAAATATAATAAAATATTGCTGCAAAATCAACAGGCTATATGAAAATGATGACCATAACTACAAATCAGAAAAAAATGACAACTTAATTAGCCATATTAAATTGATAAATCAAGAGAGATTTTTTTCCTTCTTGTTTCTAAGCAGCAAGTCTAGGATTTCTTTTTCTTTTTTATTTTCTTTTGTTTTTCATGAAGGATGACATAATAGAATTCAAAATTGCTTGATCTCAGAAACTACTTTAGAAAATTCCATCAATGTACATTCTTTTCCAAATATTTATTGCAACATGAACAAAATCCATGACATAATGGGAACCTACTCAAGTGGCAATTGATTTAACAAGGAAAAAAGGTAGTTCTCTGAAAGATTTTTTTAGTTTTCTAGAACTTCAAATCTTCTTGCCTTTCATGGTCAATATACAGAACTAAGGTTCTCTTTTAGAATATTAAATTCATCTTTAATTAGTACTATGTAGAAAATAGTGCAAATAGATGGAATTCTGCTTATCTAAAAATGAATCTTATTTAAAAATGAATCTTATTTCTCAGAAGACTTACAAGATTCACATAGTATTAGGATGACTTATTACTCACAAGTTCCTTTATATAAATTAATTGGACTTATGACTATCATAAAGCATATACACAAAATGTGTGCTACACTCAGCCACCCACCTAATGCTATCATTATGTGTTTTGCATATGAGACACGTGGTGAGAGTGTGGTTTTGTATGTATCTCTAGTCCTTTCATGAGCCTCATTGACCTAAACTGGACACACTCCAGCACCTCAGTGTCTTTTTTAAAGTGAGAGGCTCAGAACCCGGGTGTGTAGCACTGCATGGGGTTTGCTGTGATCCAAGTGCAGGACCCTTCACCTTATTGAACCCCCTGCAGTTGTCCTCAGCCCATTGACGGAATTTGTCCAGGTTTCTCTACAGACCCTTCCCACTCTCAAAAAGATCAACACTCCCACCGAGCTCAGTGTCATCTGCAAATTTACTGAGAGTGCACTCAATCCCATGTTCAGATCATCAATAAAGATATTGAGCAGGACTGGGCCCAAAATGAGCCCTGGGGATCACCGGTAGCGACCGGCCACCAGCTGGGTTTTGCTCCCGCACCTCTCTGGGCCTGGCCATCCAGCCCATTTTTTACCCATAGAGGAGTCCACCTATCCAAGCCATGAGCACTGAGTTTCTCCAGGAGAATGCTGTAGAAGACTGTGTCAAATGTTTTTCTGGAGTCCAAACAGACAACATCCACAGCCTTCCCCTCATCCACCAAGCAGGTCACTTTGTCATAGAAGGAGATCAGGTTAGTGGAAAAGGACCTACCTTTCATAAATCCGTGTTGTCTGGGCTTGTTCTCCTGCATGTACTGTGTAATGGCACTCAGGATGAGCTGCTCTATAATCTTGCCTGGAACTGAGGTCAGGCTGACAGGACTGTAGTTCTCGGGATCATCCTTCCAATCCTTCTTGTAGATGGGCATTACATTTGCCTATTTCCAGTCTGCTGGAACATCTCCAGTTAATGAGGACTGCTGGTAGATGACATAGATAGTGTTTTCAAGGCCTCATAGGCTAGAAACTATTTGCAGCAATAAAATCAAGGTATGTCCTGCTGCTTTGTAGTTAAGCTTTAAAGTCCAGATACAAAAATACTATTTTTACTTTTTTTGCAAATCAGAAAGCTATGTTAGGTCTTTCAAAAAGTCCATGATTTTTACGATAGGCTTCTTAAATATTTTTTTTAAATAGAAAGCTTTTAATTGCCTGCCACTTGAAGATGGGAAATTGATTTATAATCACGATCTTTAATAAGTGCGTTTATGCCATCTTACAATGTGTACTCCTCTCTGAAAAGGTATCAAGTTTGAATTTCATCAATCAGGAATACTTTGAGAGGAGTATTTTAAAATATTTTAAAATTTAATCTTAATTCCACTTTATGTGTCCAGGTGTCAGCAGCAAGAGAAGGCCTTTCAGGTTTCTGCAAAACTTGAAAGTTCTCTACTGCTGTAGGTGAAGTCCAGGTGGGATAACAAGTAATTTAACTAAAACCATCCAATTTTTTGCTACATTTAGCTTTTAGGCTTCTTTTTAACAGTATACATTGTAGTAAAGGGGCACTGATCCACTGTTATGACAGATGCAAACTCTAGTCCAGCAAGATTTTCAGTGCATATATTAGAATCCTGCTGAATTCAGGCAGCACACAGGCAGATATTCACTAACTTGAGACTTCATTTGCATGTTCATTTCCCTGCAGCTTTCAGCAGACTTGGTGTAATGCTACTGCAGATCAGACACTATTTTGAAACTGATGTTTGCACATTTTCCACAGCACATTTATAGTTGCAGTGAGACAATTCAAATTAAATTTCCTTCATTTGAATAACATAGATGGAGAGAAAAAATAAAGAAAATATTCCTTTATTACTCCATATTATTTACTTTAGCTAGAGCAGCAATATTGCCTCTACATCAGTGTATATAATTCTTACACTCTGTAATCTTCAAACTGTATAACCTTGGCTGCCATCATTGCTGCTGAAGGACAAGGATAAAAGAACAATATACTAGCTCTATAAAATTCAAACATATGCAAGAATAGCAATGCTTCAGTAATATCTCCCATCACAAATATTAGGAATTAATAAGCAATACCTGCAATAGACTGCAAAAGCTTACTATATTGTGATTCCTTATAGCAGACTATTATGCAACATGCATAAAGCAATGTAATACGACATGAAAGCTAGAATGTGAAGCATTGATTTTGTATTTCAGCCTGAAGACATCAGCCAAAAGCTACATAATCGAGCAGAGATAGTATTTAGAAGACTTAGCTGTACATAATTATGGTCATCTCTGATCAGTGACGTTGCATTGGACTTTGATATCCTGAAACTTCAACATATTAAAAAAACCACCATTTTTATATCAAGAAATGGAAATACTGTAGAATTCTAATGCCTTTGAAATCTCTACAATCCATGTCAAAAGCAGTAATTTTAAAGAGATCATTGATCAGATTTAGATTTCAAATTAATTAATGTAAAAAAAGGTTTTCTAATAAAGTTTACAAATTTGCATATTGTGGGGTAAAGACCAAGGTCCAAGTTTTGGCCCTTGGGCAACACCTGTCTGAAATCCACAAAAGTGGGAGCTGGCTGTGAACCAATGTAAATAGTTTAGTAGTCCCCTGCTTCACACCCTTACCTGTTACTCACTTAAGTAGAAGTGTTTTTCTTTTCGAGTCAGCACTGGACAGCAGCTTGAAAGTATTCACTCCACATTAAAATCCATTTATAGGATTTCTCAGAATGTGTTTTTGTTTTCTTAATATTTTAGAGCTCACAACAACAGTGTTGGAGGGAGCCTTGTGCATAGTGTTGAGATAGAGATTTTCCAAGCTCAGAAAACATTGGAGGAAACACCGGTCTAAGCAAAAGCAGCACTGCCCTTGATATTGCTCGTGATACCTCAACATAGCTGTTATCAGTCACAATAAAGGCTTCTCCATGTCACAAAAAGGAAGGCAGCAAGACAAGCTTTTTCCTACCAGAGCTGAAAGAAGTTACTCTCCTGTAAAAACTGGCAACCCAATCAGAAAAATTGTGAAAACAGGAGCATCATGGGAAAAGAGAATTTGCAATGAGAGTGACACTATAAGAAAAATAAATGGAAACAACCTTTCAGAGTAAATTTTCTCATCTCCATGAATGACTCTAAATCTCCTCACAAAAGTCTCCTGCCCTCTTCCCCATTCTACTCATGCCCTCCATGCCTTTCCACCTCACACAGGACAGCAGAATTCTTTGGCAACTTTGGACTGTCCTCCAGCAATAACTTGGAACCCCTGTACTGGTTCCCCCACCCACTTAGGAGTGAGCTGGATCCAATTTCCTTGTCAAGACTGAGACAACTCTTACCAAAAATCTTGTTGTGAGTGTGAGTGTGGCTTCTGTGTGGAACGTGAGTCTGAATTTGCAGGATATTAATTTTTAGTAGTTGCCCATGTGTTTTTTTACCCAATTTCATGTTACCTGCAAAGAAACTTTTTCATTTTCATCTTGAGTGGGAAACTTTTTGGGGCATGACTCAGCCTATTTCAGGCATTCACTTTAGCATGAGATAAACTGCCTCCTCAAGGTGTCTATTGCTCTTTATTGACAGTAATGGGGGTCCCAGGGGTAATAACTGTAGATGAGAGGTACTCACTGTAGTTTAGTTAAACGAATCCTCCCTGAAATGAACCCACAATTTTTTCATCATGAATATAACTCAATTTAATGCCCATACCCAAGGACAATAATAGTCAATGCTCATTTAATTCTCATACTGTATTTAGTATGCCACTCATTCAATAGGGACTTTCTTTACTTGCTACAGATAGGTAAGTGAAACTACAGGTTCTTAATTAAATTCTGTCCTCTCCAAGGGCACTTGGTTCTTTCATCCAAGGCAGTTCAAAACACTTCATGGCTCAGTTATCTGGAAGGAAAGGCCAAGCATAAAGCAATCTCTGTCTGTAGCAGTAAGGTTAAATGTCTATCTGTTTATTCTGGGTAAAAGCTTACCTGTGAAAGATCTCTCAAAACCAGATCTCACTGAACAGCAGCATGGAATTCCATCACTGTCATGAGCTGATCCTTTTCCACCTACTTGCTACTCACTGTTGCTCCTCCTGCAGCTGGAAAGATATGCAGACGGTGAGATATTGCTGTTCAACTCAGCAGAATTTACAATGCACATTGTATCATCCATTTTGCTGCTCCTTGACAGGTGACAGAGATGTGCAACGTAGTAAAGGGAATTTAAACTGTATTTTCCATATGTTTCTCATTTGCACTTCCCTGATGGAACTCCAAATCAACTTGATGGTTGTCATTATCATTTGTAGCATTCTTAATTAAAAGTATAAAGCAGAATTTAATTCATACTATGTTTTCATTGTTGGGAGTGAATGTTCTTTCCAGATGATTACTGCATGGAAAAAAAAAAACCTCTGTGCATAACATTTAAGAATTAAGCATATCAAAATACAGAAGAATTGGTAACATGTCACTCCTAATATGTGGAAGTGCTTAACTTCAAGCCAGACATCTTTTTAGGGTATTTGACGATCACTTGGGGCATCCACACGGTGCCCTATGAATTCCAGCATGTCCTGCAGATGAAAATCTGGGAAGGGCATCTTCCTTTGCCTCTAACATGGCCAGATGAAAGCCAGAATCATTCTGAAGCTATGCGTGTCCTCCAGTAAATTTGATCCTGTCTCATTACTACGTAAAGGACACAATCTGTCACCTGATGGGGCATGGTCTCAGGACATGTTTGGGCTTGTCCTGGCATATAATTTGTCTTGGTTTAGCTTTCAAAAGACACGTGCAGCCACACTTAATTTCTGTTTCAGTCTGAGTACAAACTATGCAACTATAAACCTTTGAGAACCTCTCTATGTCTCAGACTACATAATCAGAATATAAGCACCATAGAAAACTTGGCCATTTGCCTTTGACTCACACCCCCTGCCAAAAAAAAAAAAAAAAAAAAAAAGGGGGAACTAGAAGATCCTGTAAATGTAACTGCATCAAATATTACAAACTATACAATAATCGTATATTATAAATCTTCCTGGTATTCATAAATTCCTATATAATAGAATGGGAGACATATTTCAACACTGGTTCTGTATCCAAGTTGCAATTCACGGTCTGGATGGGTAGACAAGTAGGTTGCTAAAAGACTGGATTACCAGATTAAAGGTTCAGATGGTCATCATTAAAAGATCTACTCGACCTTATGACTAGTATCAAGCAAAGTACTGCAGGGTGCAGCCCTGGAACCTATCATGTTTGCGTCTTCATCAGTACATCCTTCCCATACTTAAAGGGTTCTTATAAAAAAGATGGATAGTGAATTTTTACATGGGTAGATATTTATGGAACTAGGGAGAAGAGTTTTAAACTAAAAGAGGGGAGATTTAGGTTAGCTGCTAGGAGGAAATTCTTTACTCAGAGGATGATGAGGCACTAGAACAGGTTGCCCAGAGAAGCTGTGAATACCCTGTCCATAGAAGTATAGTCCCTGGAAGGGACCTTAAAGATCATCTCTTTCTAAACCTCCTGCCATAAGCAAGGATGCTTCTCACTAGACCAGGTTGCTTATGGTCACATCCAGCCCAGTCTTGAACACTTCCAGGGGTATACACAGTTTCTCTGAGAAACCTGTTCCAGTGCCTCACCTCCCTGTCCTAGGTTAAAAATAGATATATTCAAGTATTCTATTACCACCAGCTGTGGGCCATTAGCTGTTATCACCTGCTAACGACCCACCCCTGATAACAGACAATGGGCCATCAAGAAACCACCCAATGACTCATGGACTTATCTCATCCTATTGTGAAATGCTCCACCCAGGAGGGGGGAGCCAGGCATTCCCACCTGGATATAAGCTGCCCTTAGAACTACCTAAACCTTAGCCCTGTCTACTGGGTAACCAGAGGACAAGAGCCACCACGGACTTTCAGCTGGAGACTGGACCTTCTATCGGATCATTGCTTCAACTGGATCATTTTATTTAGACTGCTGCCACCACCCTAACAGGGTATCAGGTTGTATCTAACTTTGTCTGTGCTTTTTCCTTATATTATTTTGCTTGTTTCTAATTTTTTCTATTAATTTCAATCTTGACTTGTGACCTCCCACTGGTTTGTTTTCAAACCAATACACTCCCTCAAAGAATTTCTTCCTAATATCTAATCTACATCTACCCTCTTTCAGTTTGAAGCCATTCCTCCTGTCATTACATGTTCTTGTAGAAAACTCCTCTCCAGCTTTCCTGCAGCACTCTTTAGGTACTGGAAGGTTGCTCAAGGTCTCCCCAGAACTTTCTCTTCTTCACGCTGAACAGCCCCAACTCTCTCTTCATAGCAGAAGTGCTCCAGCCCCATGATCATCTTTGTGGTCCCTTCTTTAAACTCACTCCAGTGTGTACATTTCCTTCTTCTGTTGGGGAACCCAAAGTTAGAGACAGCAGTCATGGTGGGGGCTCACAAGAGTGGGGTAGACCTTCTGGCCACACTGCTTTTGATGAAGTTCAGAATACAGTCGACCTTCTGGGCTGTGAGCACAAACTGCTGACTCATGTTGAGCTCCTCATTCAACAAAACCTCCAAATCCTCCTCCTCAGGGCTGTTCTCAATCCATTCTTCCTCCATCCTTTATCTGTGCTTAGAATTGTCCTAAGACAGGTTCAGGACCTTACACAGACTGTCATAGATAGCTGAGTCTGATAGGTATTTTATCTCTGGGTTGGGTTTTTTTTATTTCTTAAAACTTCCCAGAATTGATGTTTCTGCCATTTCTTTTAGCACTATTCCCCAGTCTTCTACTGCTCTATGATACATTTTTCGTCAGTGATAGATTACCGAAAGTAAGAGTTAATCTAAACATGTCATTTGAAACCCACTTTTTTCATATCAGAAAATGCATCATATCAGAAAGGGTCTTTCTTGATTCACCTTCCAATACCCTTTAGAATATTGCATGTGAAGGGAAGTTTAGACTAAATCATAAGTACCTTAGGTAATCATAATATTTTCATCTTAATTTGGGAAGTCTAATAAAGAGAATATTTTCTGTGCCATGAATAACACTTGATTATGTTGATTGCGTAGTTACTGTATTAGCAGTATTGTTCTGACAGAGAACATTGAAAGTTTGTAGCATGAAATGAACTATTTAATTTTGTCAACAAAAACATTATATGATGATTGGAGAGCACAGAGACCACACTGAAACTGGAAAATCCCACTTTTTAAATCTAACCATGATGAAGAAAATATTTCACACCTTCATTATATACAAAAAAGCATCGTGTGTCCCTGTTAAATAGCACCTTTCTGGTTCTGGGCATTCACGCAGATCATGAAAAAATAGTTTTTTCAAATATTCCATCTAAAATTAATTAGAAAATTTGGGAAGGCCAAATATTTCCATGTAAATAATAGGGTTCTTAAAGTGTGTTCTTTCTCACCATCATGCTTTAGGAATGGTATTCTCCAGTTTAGTGCTCCCACTGAAATCACACGCAGTTCATTCACTCCTCCCTCACACTTCCTCCTCCCCCTGCCTCGCCAGACTGCAGAGGAGAACTGGAGGCATAGAAGGTAAAGATCACAGATTGAGATAAGAACATTTTACTGCAAACAGCAATGAGATAAGAAAATGAAGAGTAACAAGAGCAACAGTGGAATAATGACGGAGCATACAAGAAAGGAATTATTCACGTGCAAGCAACAATGCCCTATTGCTCCTTCTGCCATGCTGCACCAACTCGGAAGGGACCCCTTCTCCCTGGACAAGATTCCCTTTTCCCTGCTTCTGGCAATTATGTCAGGTGGTATGGAATAACCTCTGGATCCTAACCATGCCCTTCCCTGGCTGCTGCAAAAATTAACCCTGTCCTGGCAAGAACCAGGACACTCACTAATTATTTCAATAGTAATTTACATTCCATTCACTTTGTCTACATAATTGTCTTATTCATAGGCTTATATCTGAGGAAGAATCCTGTAAAAAAACTATGTAGTTATTAGCAAGCAAATTTAATGCTCATATAAGGCAAAGAAAATATCATTTCACCACTGCAGTAACTCTTGTGTGGATAGCCAAACAACAGAGCTAATTAAACCAGTCACAACTAGTGTCTTATATCTGAAAACAACAGTTTTAGTCTAAAGCTTTTGTGATGCCTTGTTGTGGGAAACGGGTATAATTTCAATTAATATAATGCAATTTAAAGGTATAGCTATTATATGGTGTAATTACAATGTAGAGTTTACATTGTTTGGGTGTCTTAGCTCCATATTATCATATCTTATTACATTTTGATGTCTTTGTATAATCACAAAATAACTTTTTCTGACTTTGGCAACATCATAACAAGGCACATTCTCAAATGGTGATGTGGTTATTCAATTCTATTTTTACAAGGCTTCGTATGTTAGATTTTTTTGAGATGCGCACGTTGTATTTGTATTCTTGTCAGCAGCTGTGGAGAGAGAATAGAATAGAAACATAAGCAGAGTCAAATCAAATCATATCTGGTTTAGTATTTCCAGCATTACTCCAGTTCCACTTCGGAGTCTGATTAGCAGAGATGACAATAGCTTTATTCTGAGCTGACCCTTTACTAATTTAAGATGACATTTCTAATATCATACTTTGTGTGGCCACATTGTTATTAGACAAAAGCTTGTCTGAACTGAGTCCTGAGATGTAAAATACTACCAGGGATCATTTTCTGAATTGCAGTATGAAAGATGCATTCCGCATCAGAAGGTAGAGAGGCACGAATGCTGGCATTGAAGGCATGTCTAGAAGCAGAGCTTGCTGGCTGACTGATTTAATATGATGTGATACTAAAGTTTGCAGTAGCAAGATGCTGCAGTTTTAAATGAATCTTTTCGTAATTCTCCTTAAGTAGATAGCACACATTTTTTTCCCCACATCCTGCTATTATTCAGGGATGGAAGCAGGATGCATGACTCATTGTGTAGTGTAAATTATTTTGGGCTATAGTTTTGATACTGAGGAACATTTTAATAGACTCAACAGTTTCAGTTATATTTTGTATTCCCTCCCCTTCTGTGTGTTAGATATCATATATTTTTGCATCTATCTGTTGATAAGGAGGAAGGGAATTGAATATCTGCACATTTGTGTAACAGAAAGTTCTGAGACTGAATTTACATTTCATTTCAGGCAAGGAAGGAAAGAGCCTGAGTAAGGAACTGCTGGTCAAACTAAAGGGCAAGGAGCATAGGCAGTGGAAACTAGGACAGGTAACCTGAGAAGAGTACAGAGAATTACAATTGTGTAGGGAGGGGATGAGAAAGGCCAATGGAAAACTATAGCTGAACCTGGCAAGGGAAAGCAAAAAATAACAGAAAGGACTTCTACATGTAGGTTAATCAGAAAAAGGAGGTCAAAGAAGTTATATGCCCTCTGATAAACAATGCTGCTGAACAGGTAAAAACAGATGAGGAGAAGGCTAAGGTACTTCTAAATTTTGCCTCAGCCTTCAATGGCACCCTCTCTTCCCACACATCTCAAGTAGATGACAGCATGATGGAGACTGGGAGAGTAAAGTCCCTCATTGTAAGTGAAAATCGGTTTCATGGTCACCTGCAAAACCTGAATGTGCATACAAGTCTATGGGACCCAATACTGTGCATCCCAGAGTCCTGAAAGAAGTTGCTGATGTAGTTGCCAACTCTCCTTGATATTTGAGAAGTCATGGCAGTCAGGGGAAGTCCTGGGTGACTGGATAAAGGGAAACATTGCGCCCATCTTTAAAAAAGGATAGAAAGGAGGAACCTGGGATCTACTGACCTGTCAGTCTCACCTCTATGCCTGCAAAGGTCATGGAACAGATCCTCCTAGAGGCTATATTAAGGGACATGGAGGACAAGGAGGTGATTTGAGACAGCCAGCATGGCTTCACCAGGGCAAGTCCTGCCTGACCAAGCCAGTCAATTTCTATGATGGAGTGACTCCATCAGTGGTCAAGGGAAGGGCTACAGATGTCATTTATCTGATCTTCTGTAAAGGCCTTGACACCATCCCCCACAATGTCCTTCTCTCCAAATTGGAGCATGATGGATTAGATGGGTGGACTGTTAAATGGATAAGGCATTGGTTGAATGGTCACATCTAGAGGTTAGTAGTGAATGGCTCAAACTCCTAATAGCTATCAGTGGTGTCAGACAAATGGCATCCCTTAGGGGTCCTGCTCTGTCGTTAATCTTCATTAATGACAGAGATGAAAGGACCAAGTGTGCCCTCAGCAAATTTGCAGATGTCACCATTCGAGTGTTGTAGTCAACAGAGCTGAAGTACAGGATGCCATCCAGAGGGACCTGGACAAGCTAGAGTAGTGGGCCCATGGGAATCTCATGAGGTTTAACAAGACCAAGTGCAAGGTGCTGCACCTGGGTCGGGGAAACCCCAGGTATAAGTCCAGGCTGGGGGATGAATATATCAAGAGCAGCCCTGCTGAGCTGGCAATGTGGGCAGGGGATTCTGCCCCTCTGCTTTGGTGAGACCCCACCTGCAGAGCTGCATCCAGCTCTGGGGTTCAAACCCCCTCCACCCTCCCCCACTCAGGAAGGACATTCACCTCTTGGAATGAGTCCAGAGGAGGTCACCAAGTTGATCAGAGGGGAACTTACAGGAAGGATGGGGCAAGACTATTTACAACAGCATATAGTGACAGGACAAGGGGAATGGGTTCAAACTGAAAGTCAGTAGAGATTAGATTAGATATTGGAAAAAAAAATTCTTTACTGTGAGGGTGGTGAGGCACTGGAACACAATGCTCAGGGAAGTTGTGAATGCCCCATCCCTGGAGGTGTTCAAGGTGAGGTTGGATGGGACTTGGAACAACATGCTCTATTGGAAGGTGTCTCTGCTCACAGCAGGAGGGCTGGAACTAGGTGATCCTCAAGGTCCCCTTTCAACCGAAATCACTCTATGATTCATTTCCAACAAAGCAGCAGTCCCAAGACTGTGAAGGGGGTACAGCTTCATCTGACTGTACCTTGAATAACTGGCCCTACTCAAAAACAAGACAAAAAAAACCACGCTGATGAAGATCTCGTTTCTCATCTGTGTCATTGGTTGGAGTACTGACTTTCTCAGATCTGTTTCTGAAGAAGGCAGGGGCAGGAGGAAGGTATTTTAAAATTTCTTATTATCTAAGTGATGAGAAGGGAGGTGATCCTCCTCCTGAGGCCACATCTGGAGTATTGTGTTCAGTTCTGATCTCCACATCTCAAGAAATACAAGAGTCCAGCAGAGGACCGCAAAGATGATTAGGGGTCTGGAAAATCTCTCCTATGAGCTAGGCCTGTTTAGTTCACAGAAGAGTAAACTGAGAGGGGATCTCAGCAATAACACAAATATCCCAAAGCTGGGTGTCAAAAGGATAGTGTCAGATTGTTTTCAGTGGCGCCCAGCAACAGAATGAGGAGCAACAACCATAAACTAAAACACAAGAAGTTTCACCTCAGCATGAGGAAGAATTTCTTTACACTGAGGGTGGCAGAGCACTGCAACAGGCTGCTCAGGAAGGTTGCAAAGTCTCCCTCTCCAGAGACATTCAAAACCCACCTGGACACGTTCCTGTGTAACCTGCTCTATGTGCCCTGACTGGAGGTCTGCCCAATGCTGCAATATCTCAGGCTTCCCTGCATCAGAAGGATTGTAAGATTTTATAACTTTCTATTGCCTTTTCCATCACTGCATCAATAAATAATTATCTGTCTTGAAAGTGGGTCTTTCTAGTTGGTATCTGAAAAGAACTGGAACCTACTGATTCCACCATGAAATGAGATAAATTCCTTTTACTTACTTTCCCCTTTTGCCTGTTGAGTGCTTCTTTTTCTGAAATGTGAGTGAAAGGGGGTGTAAAAGCAAAGCCATTTTGTTGACCAAACTTACACATTTATAATTAATGATAAGAAAAGTACAAGCAATTTGAATGCTTGATGTATATACCTCTAGAATCAAATTTAAAATCCAAATATTTAACAAAATATTTGTGAAATTGCATGACTGTTAAAATGGGCTGTCAATGACACTGCATGTTACTTTCATAAATTATGTATATTAAAAGTTATTTCTCTTACATTTATTTGTTTACCATGTTGATTTTGATTAAAAATTCAAATTTCTTGTTTCATTTCAGAATAATTGCATTCAAATTTGAAGATACAGTTTAGATTGACTTAAGTCTATCCTTTTGCAGTTGCAATAGCTTCACATTAAGATGTGATTTCTGAGAAAAGTGGTGACATCTGAAATATCTGCAATATTATTCTTTCAAATAGTCAGGGAGGTCTTTATGGCCACCGAGTGAGAATGGAAACAGCAGTTAGACCTGTGTGTCAGACTAGCTCCATTTACTGCAAAACATCCTCTTTTAAACATCATCAGAAACAATGACAAAAGTTCTCCAAGGGTGTGCTATCACAATATATATGTTTTACAGTGTTTCTTATAAGGCATATTATTTCTACAATGCATTAAGCAGACTTTTGAGTAAGAAACATTGCTAACAAAGACGCCAAACTCTAAAGGAAAATATCGATTACATGAAGAGTCTCCTGTCTCCAGGCTGCCACAGCTCAATAATATTTCAGAAGGACCAGAGTCTCTTTTTAATGTAAATATAGCTTTAACCTGAGGAACTTATCTAACATGAACAGTGCTAGTTACCTTTATGCACTGAAGGACCTGAGGAGGCTAGTTTTTTATCTTATCTGGCATAGCTGCGCCCTTCACTGTGTCATCAGACTTCCTGTCTGTTGGTAAGAGGATACTTAGTTGATAAATTTTAGACTTTATTTTTAAAGAGCATTTTCTACCTCTTTAAAGTTCTTTCCACCTTCCTGCTTCAGTGGAGATATCAAGAATATAGTCACACTTTCAAATAGAAGAAAGTAAGATAGCAGTTAACACTAAAAATTTCTCAAACAGGATTTCCCTTTTCAGATAAACTATTTTGCCCAACTATGCATCTTCTGCATGTAACCATCTGTCAATTTTTCTTGCCTCAAACTCAGAAGTTACACCCACAGCTGCCACCCAAGAAATATGTGCACAAACACAGCAATGAAATTACTGCAGAATACTTTATACACCTTAGAATTTTCTAATGAGGTTTTCTCTGCAGTTGATGTCTGACAAATGAGACTGTTTTATAAAGCACATTGGCTGAGGAGCTGAGAGCTGGCCGTTATCAAGTACATCATGCCAGGAAGCAGATGTGTGAGTTGTGACTGACTTGCGTCATGTCAAACTACCCTGAGCATCTCCATGAGACTCTGAGATCCTGAATTTGCTTTCTCTAGGCAAAACCCCACTGAAACCAAGGCAGGGGGCTCTTCATTAGGTTTGCAAAAATCACCAGCCCACAGATTCAATAATCTCAGGTACTTTCAAGTGACTCAAAACTCAAATATCTGTTTTAAAGGGGGAAAAATTATTATACATTAAATTATTAAGGTCTCTAAGTATCTTCGTAGCTTAAACACATGACCATCACTTCAGAAGTCAGTGAGAAAAAGCTTTTTTCTTAATGCTCCGAAGTGTTGCTGCCTCACCCTGAAGACAAAACTTAGAAAATTAGTTTTCATCAGTAAAGTGTCCTAGACTGCACCAGGAATACGTTGAAATAGCTCAGACCTAAAAACTCTCGGAAGTCCAGAGCCTAAGTCTAAAATCATGTTTTTAATATCATGTATACATAAAGCACAAGGATGGAAGGGGAAATGTAATGTTGTGGCAGGCCATTCTTTCCCACAGAGGAATCCATTATTTATCCCATCCCTTTGATCTTAGAAAACCCTTCTGCAGTCCTTAACCTATTCTGAAGCGGGTTCTTTTGAAAAGAATTACTTAAAATAAAATAATTTAAAAAAACCTTTGAAAAGGTTCACATGATAATCTAAACCTATGCTCCTGCTTTAAAAGAGATTCCTATAGATTACTACTCATTTTTCAGGGAAATTTGTCTAATCCATTGCTACAGTTCTGTGCTTACTGACTCCAGAACTTCTGGGCAGGATGTTTCAGTGCTTCGTCTTCACTTTTACTTGGATCTTTTATTTGGATCTTTTTTTCCTTTTTTTTTTTCCTGAAATGAACATACATTTTCATTGTTGGAATAAATACTTTCACTTTTCTTTTTTTTTTTTTTCAGTTGGATACTAGATTGTTTTCTTCTTCTTTGCAACAGCCTTTTACATACTTATAGGTTATCACATGCCCATCAATCACCATTCTCTTTCCTCAAATAATAAACCCTAAATATTTCAATCTCCGCTTACACTTCAGGCTTTGTAGTGTTCCAGTTATTCTCATTTTTCTCCTGTGAATGATTTTGCAGCTCAGACTCAAGCTGGTCACAGCATTCCAGTTTTGCCACACAGTTTTTTGCAACTGGCAGCAAAGGCAGTAGGGAAGAATCCTATTCCAGAGCATCCAAACATTTTTGCCATTTATTGGGATGTCTAACTAAGCTATGTAGCTCCCTGTGACATAATAGCATGAATTTCATCCCATATTAAAGTGTTGATTTCACTACCCTAAACACATCTAGATTTGAAAGTCTCATAAGGCATTGGGAAATGTTAAACTAACAGCCCACTGGATAATGTCATGCTCTATATTTAACGAGATAAGCCTCTTTTTATTTCCCCAAGCAGAGCAGAACTTCACATCATTGTGAGGATAATGTATTCATTTAACTGTGATAGTCTCAGCAGTTTTCAAATTTGAGGGGTTTTTTAGAAAATAAATTTCCAAAAGAAAATAAAAACAGAATTTCAGACAAAAGATTTGTCTCTTAGGATGTATCAGTAATTAATTGAGTTCTACCAGAAGTACTATAACAAAGAAAATCGATAAAGCCCTTCTAGGAATTCAGATTATAAGTTTGAAGTTTCTCTGGTTTTATTTTGTTATTCCTGATAGTCACTCTATCTCTATGATCCATAATGAATATTAAATTAAAATAACTGGTCTATAAATTCACAATACTGAGACTTCTAGCTTTCATAATTTATCATAAAAGCATTTTTAACTGTACGATGGCTGAATTGAATTCTTTACATGCTGTGTGCAGTTACTCTGTGCAACAGATGCTCAGACAATAATTTCTTACTTAGAAAAGTCATTGTTTCTTTAGATACACTGAATCTGTTCATCATTGTTTTACAAATTACAGGAGGGAAGCAAGCATTTATTACCTGTCAGAGCAATGGGAAATGACCCTTAACACTCTGTCTGGGGAGAATAAGGTATTTTCACAAAGCTTTCACTTCAGAAAGCACATTTTCCATAACCAAAAATGCCTTTGGGTCAAACTGCAACAAAATAAGAAAGATAAAAAAGTTGATTATAAAGAAAATATAGAAGTTTACCCAAACAAAGCAAAAGCCTTCTTCTATCTGCAGCAGAGAAGTGAGAGGAAAAGCGTTTCTGTACTGTGGTACTCACTTGTGATTCCATCCTCAGCTAACACATCTCTGGTGAGTGATAATGGCTGAGTCTGCAGTTGCCTAGGAAGTTGAATATAAATTGCCTAGTTTGTACTAGCTGTTAGCTGATATCCATACAAATGTGTTCATTTAATTACTGATTTAATAATAAGACTTAAAGATTTAAACTGAGCTCTGATCCTGTTGGGACGAAATACCTTTCCAAGCAATAGCAATCTCAGAATCAGCATTTGGGAGTCAATCAGCTATCATCATGGGTTTCCTAGATCAAGGGTTTTCATGTCCGATTAGTCAAATGGGCTCTTTTCACACTCTGAAGTAGAAGGGAGCAGCTGGGTAAAAGAGCAGGGCTTCACTCCCAAAAAGGCAAATGGTGATGTCAGGGGAGCCTCATGACCTTGCCTTGACCAAGAACTGAGGACTGAGCATTGTCAGCCATTGCTGACAGAGCAACTCAGATAAGAACTGGCTGGATTGGGCCTTGGTAGGGGTGTTGAAATAGCAAGTGACAGAAGAACCTGAGACAGCTGAAAAGGTGCAGTGCAAAATCACTATGGACTGGCTTGACTGGTCGCCTGTGCCAATATCTGCTTATGAACCCCCCCCGCAAGAAAAGAAGCTGGGGGGAAAATCACTTCAGGGATATCTGGCATTGTCTTTGAACAGAGAGCCTCTGTCAGGATCAAGTCACTGACCATATCCTGGCTGTGATGAGCAGCGTGTTTCCCCAGGCTGGATTGTGCCTGCCAACCACAGTGGTTGTGGTGAGCAGGTCTTGGCTCACCCCAACTTTGCACGCGTGTATGTGTGTGTGCATGGACAGACACCAAGCTCTTCCTGACACTACTCCTCTCTTGCTTTTTCCACTTCATAAATTAAGCTGAGCAGTGTCCATGGACAGATGATCCTTTTTGTCTCATTGCAGTAGAAAAGGGACAGTAACCTATCTAGTTGGATCGTGCACATAGTCCTAACTATGCCTCTCCATTGGAGAAATTATGTGCCACAGTTCCTTTGAAGCATCTACCTCAGTGTTCTGAAACATCTTACAAGTTCTTAGCTGTTACGTGGATTGAAAATATACCATAGCAATGTCCAATTTTGCCCTAAGTACTCATTTTCCTTAATCTTCTTTAGTGTTCTAAGTAGCTTTTATTATGTCATATACTTAAAAATTCCTATCCAACATTTTTGAACAGGTTCCACTAATGCATTAGGCAATGCCACTAAAAGCTATCATATATTTAATTTCTCTTCTTCTGTTTATTCTAACAGCTTCTTGTCCTTTCCCCTATTTTGTAACAGTATTCTGAGAGGCAAGGGGCTGGGATTTCATGTTTACTTGAAAAAGAGGAGCAGAAATGAGGAATAGCTTGAAGAAAATGCATCTTTTTCATATTTATACTTGAATTGACGGTTCTTAAATATAGTATGTACTTAAGTAACTGAAGTCCAAATAAAAATCTCACTATAATGCTCAGGCGTACTTTTTTGTTGGAAAGAAATTTTTTAAAGTATCAGAATTCAGCAAATTCAGTTAGGACCAGTAAAAGCAGTTATTTGATTTAAGATATTATCCAAACAAGGAAGTAAATAATACTGTCTTCTTCCTAATGGCAGTCTGAGACAAGAATTATACATGGAAATATACATTTTAGATGCTGGGTTTCATATTAACTTACTAGTCTTATCATCAAACTAATTTTTTATATGAGGAATGTATATATATATCTTGATCAAAAACTTTTTGAGTTTTACTCAATTTTTTTTTCAAACTACAGATTGGTGAAATATAGGAGTGATACAAGGGGAAGGATTACTAGTTGCTCTTTTGTTATTTTTCTATTACATTTAAATCATATAACCTAGCTCAATTACCTTTGGTTTTGCAGCTATAGAATATATATACCTACATCTAATAATATGAAATTCATTTTCTAATTATTGTTTATATTTTTGAGTATGGTTTTATAACTCTTTCCTTGGTGCATTTAAACATCTATTTTTGCTTCTAAGAAAGTTTGAGACTTATTTAAGTAATATGAGTGAGAGTAAAATGTTGTTATTTTCCCCACTGTATCAGTCAGTTTGATTAATATTGTTTTAATTATGTCTGCTCTTATAATGGTATTATATTCTGATTCTCATTATGCTGTTGTACTGCCTCCAGTACGAGTTCCACAGTACCATAAACAATTGATAACTCACTTGCGACTTTCATGACTCATATTTTCTCCAGGTTATTCTATAGTTATCCCTACATATAAAATCTTCTTTTTCTTAATCACCTCACATTATTCTCAATTATATTAACAATTATTAACATCATTCTACATTTCTCCTTTCTTCTCCACTCTATACAAGTCCTCCAAACAACACATAGGGTTAATATTTTTATACAGACATGAAATAATTTCACAAACTGACTTCTTGTTATTTACAGTACAGAGCAAGATGATAATGAACACTGCTCTGCACTAGACCTTTGAGTCGTTATTTGTCTCACTGTTTGAATAAGAATATGCTGGAAGTTATGATCTAAGAGGACACTTCTGCCACATTCAAAATGAAAAATAATGGCAGGAGAGAAAAAGATATAAGGATTTTATACCAGTCAAAACCTCCCAGGTAATACAAAGCCCTTTTTCTGCATGATAGACAATATTAAAAAAAAACCAAAACCAAAATAAAACCAAAAAACCCAAAACACAAAAAAGACAAAACAAAACCACAACACCACAGACCTTTAATAAAATATAAGAAAGAAATGGCTCACCAAACAGATGACATATATTTGCTAACATGAGGAAATATTTCCTAGTGCATACAATTACTTTTTCTGTTGAGTTCCATGACACCCATTATGAGATATAATATTTCTTGGAGAAGACCTGTGTTGTCCACTTGTAGAATAATTAAGCTTTCCACTGCTCAGTGAATTACACCTGAAAGCAAAACCACAGATGCAGACAACAAGGTAGGAAGGCAAGTTTATACCAAATTGAAATTATAAATGAGGAGAAAAAAAGGAAGACTAGCAGAATTACTTTTAAAATATGAAGTCTTTTTTCCTGCTCAAGTCTCTTGGTAATTCTTTTTAAATTTAGTTTTGGGAAGCAGTAATGAATTACAAATGATTTATTTGTAAAAGACCAGTTTCTATTTGAGTACATAAATCAGCTTTAATGACATAGTATGTTATTCTGCACAGGAGAATATTCTAGTTTAGAGAGAACTGCCCATAGACTTTTAAAAAAACCTGCATCCAACATCAGCTTATCATTGTGTTTACACTAAATCTTTGTCTGAAATTCTCCTAAGGCATGAATCTACAAAACAAGTTAGGGACTTGTTCAATCTTTTGAAAATACACTTACAACTACTATTAGTGTGAATTCGTATCATTGTCCACTATATAAAATAAAATCACTGAACCATATCCTGAGAGATAGATGCCTACACTATTCAATATTTAAGTACTTTAATAAGAAAATAATCCATTAAATCCTTGCCTTACCTGCAAACTTGTGTTAAATTTTTCTCCTGCACTATCCCAAATTCTGCTGCTGTATAGATTCAAAGCCTGACAAATTTGATCGTCTTGCACTGGTATTGAATCACAACAGATGGGAGCAGAGAGAAATTACAGAGATTACCTACTCGATTCCCTGACTCAAAGACAGATCAGCTTCAGCTGTGCTATTCGTAACAGATTGTTGCAATTTGCTGTTAAAGAGCTTTTCAATAACTAGGAGAGTTTAGCTTGGCCACTCTGGATGTAGACATATAAAACTGGATGAAATGAATCCCAGGTTATGTGTAACAGAAATATAAAATATGAGAGGAAGGAGTGGTAAGAAAATTGGTTAAGGAAACAAGAACTACAGTATGGGACAATTGTGGGCCGGAAAAGATGGTGAGGAAAGTTTTGACGTGCTACACTAACAAGTTGTAGATAGGTGCTCACAATCGTGTATTGTTTAGTAATCATCAAAAGATTTCTGCCCCAGCAACTGGAAGAGCCTAACTGAAAACAGCAGGATATAACCATTTGTCATTTTAGAGATCACACCTAGAAAAAAAAAGAGAAAAGATTGCAGTAGAAACTTAAGAAATAAAAGATATAAAATGGAGTTCTCTTCTGTAACAAAGTGGTTAGTATTGGGTTCCGTAACTCCCATGCACTGTGGACAGGAGTTGGATGATTAAATTATTCTTTCTATTCTGGTCTAAGTTACAAATATAAATGTTATAGGACTTATAATACTTCTAAAGGGCAGCATTTTTAGTTCAGCTATGGAAAGTACTTCTGCTGCTGAGGAATGAATTTTCACACTTTGATACTGACATGAATCTTACGAATTCTACTACAAACAAAATGCCTTTTAAGCTCCAAGTGAAGTTTTCAGTTGGAGCAAATGCAGCAGAAGCATAAAAATCATTTAGACTTTTGAGTTAAGACCTTGCATGACGTGCAGGATGAAATGGGAGACTTCTGGATTTCAGCCCAACTCCTCTCAGGCAATAAACCTAAGAGATATTTGGCAAACATGCAAAATATCCCAAAGAGATTGGTATTTTCAGTGCTTTTTTTCTTCCTCTAATCTTATTTTCAAAGAGTAAGGCTTAAAAAAAAAAGAAAAAAGAAAAAAATCAAACTCGAGAAAATGTCAGGGTATTTGAAAGTCTATAGTCTTAACAACTGGGGTGAACATTCTGCTGTGCACCGTCACGTCTGTGTCAGTTTATTTGACATGTTGTTCTGCCTGCCCAGAAGAGGCAGCCTAACCTCCACAGAGAAATACAGCCTGTTTGTTTTGTATAATCATAGAATCATAAAATGTTAAGGTGTTGGAATAGACCTTAAAGATCATCTAGCCCCAACCCCTCCTGCCATGGGTAGAGACACCTCCCACTAGAGCAGGCTGCTCAAGGTCTTATCCAACCTGGCTTTGAACACTGCCAGGGTTGGGACATCACAGTCTCCTTGGGCAACCTGTCCCAGTGTCTCACCACCTTCACAGTAAAGAATTTCTTCCTATTATCTAACCTAAATTTCCCCTCTTTCAATTTGTACCCATTACTCCTTCTCCTATCACCACTGTTCCTGACAAAGAGTCCCTCTCCAGTTTCCCTCTAGGCCCCTTCAGATATTGGAAGGTTGTTGTGAGGTCTCCACACAACCTTCCCTTCTCCAGGTTGAACAGCTCCAACTTCCTCAGCCTGTCTTTGTAGGCAAGGGGCTCCAGTTCTCTCATCAACTTTGTGGCCCTCCCCTGAGCTTGGTCTTACAGTTCCATGTCCTTCTTATGCTGGGACACCAAAACTGTACGCAGCACTTCAAGTGGGGTCTCACAAGGGCAGAGTAGGACGGCAGAATCACCTCCCTCAACTGCTGCCCATATTCCTTTTGAAGCAGCACAGGATTTAGTTGGCCTTCTGGGCTGTGAGCACACACTGCCAGTTCATGTTGAGTTTTTCATCAACCAATACCTTGTCTTTCTTTGCAGGGCTGCTCTCAATAGCACTGTTTAGCATTGTAAGTCCCTAAAATCACACATGTGCTTGTTGTAAGGGCACCTACCATTATGAAAAAAATGTTCAAAACTTTCTGCTGTGACAAAGAGAGATGTCATTCCTTATCTTGAGCTAGTAATACTCTCAGAACACACCAAAAAAAGAAGGGGAATAGAGAAACCCCAATAATATTTTCCCCATCTTTTCCACATCCTACAAGGCTGATGTACCATACCTGGAGGTATTCTGTGTGGAAGCACCTTCCCTGCTGAAAAGGAGCAGGAGAATGCAGAGCAGCAGAAAACAGGCAGGAGCAAGTCTTATGCTGCAGTCATAATCAGGGCACCTGACAAAGAAAAAGGGTTGCAATCAACACTCCACTTCAGTAATGACTGCTGGTCATGGGGTAATGATAGCTAGTGAAAAATGCAGCAAAACTTTCTTTCATCCTCGGTGAGAGTCAAAAATGTTGCCTCCTCTCTGACCATGCAAATCTAGCACTACTAGCTGCAGCAGGGCTTTGCTTCAAACAGAAGAGCAAGCGATACATCTAGTCTGTGTGCTGTGGTTTCAATCTGCTAAGGCTGAGAAGGATCTGATGCTCCAAGCTCTTACTCTCGCTAGGGGGAACTATTTAGAACAATAGGTAATTTTAAAAATGGAGAAGAAGACAAAGAAGAATTTTTTTTTTTTTGCTTCATCCCTTCATTTTTCAATAGAGAAGAATTGTAAAGCTTTCTTCAAAAGACAAAGGAGGGTGAATCCTTGGGAGATGGAGCTTCCTCATCACTACTTTCTACTGTATTCTTATATAATCAGTGGCAGATATTTGAGCCTGACCCCCACAGACAGATGTCCTCTTCTGTCAGTCACTGCTTTTTATGCTTTCCATGGGTGCCAGATGTTGTTACAACTGCACAGCTCTTTCCAACTCATGGCCAACATATATACTGCTTCTCAATTTAATGGTATGGTTATATTCAAAACCCTCCCCAGCTCTGCTGAGCAGATTGAATTCTTAGTGAGACCAGAGTTACCTAACAAGAGCAAAACAACAAAACCTTTTCAAATTATTCAACACTCCTTACAGATTTTAATTACATTTGCCTTAAGATCAGAAAATTCCACATCACAGCTGGATAAAGTCCCTGGGTAAACACAATATACAGTAGGTATTCAGTCTTCTAGTAAAACTCTTCTTTGATTTTTTTTTTTCACAAGACCTTTATAACTTTGCATTTTCATACTATGAAGCTCATAATAAAAGCATAGACTTTTGATCACTAGATTTTTGTGCTGTACTTTTCAAGCTGTTAATAAAGGCTAAACTTGAAACTATATCCTGTTTGTTCAACTTAATAATATGAAGCATGGGAACACTTGTTTAAGGATTAAGGCTTTGTTGTGCTTATTCAGTAAAAATCAGCCACGATAAATAACTTGCAGAAAGGATATAGCCTACTTAAATGTCAGGAAAGGTTTATTATAACGACTTAGCTGCTAAGACAACAAAGAGTTTATGAATACTCTGAACTTAAAACACATAAATCAATAAAACTACCTGTGTGCTTTGTTAGATTTTATCTGAAATTTAAGTATAGTTACTTTATTCAGAAGACTACAATGAAAATCATCAAATATGTACCTCTTTTTGATATTCATTTATTGGCCTAATCAATTCTTCAACACTATTCAGCAAAGACTTTCAATACGATGAAAAAAAATCAGACTTCTCCCATTACTACGCATTTGGGAAAAAATACGGTTTGGAAATAATTCAAAGGAAACTAATTAGAATCAGGGAGAAATCACTGATTAACAGAAATAGTGTTTCTGAAGATAGCATTGATTACTCTTTGAATAACATAGACCAATTCAGCAAATCCTGACAAGCATTAACAGTACATTTGTTCTTTAAAGAAAAACCTAAGAAAAATGAAGAGAGTTTTTAACATAACTCGCCCTTTTACAGAGCAGATGTATAATGGTGCGTATTGAGAATGTTTAAAATAAAAAGCAAGAAAAAGGCAGAGGAGGAAATATACCTAAATTAAGGAAATACAGGATTATATCAACCTCTTTTTTCAAGACTGGAGCTACTCTGGACAAAATGGAATGCACACACGAAGTCAGAAAGTTAAAATTTAGGAATGAAAATAAGTTTTCAGCATATTAACAGGAAGAATCAAATATATTCATTTTAAAATATGGAATTATATTGTGTCCTGGATTGAAGGACAGGTGTCTGTTAAAGAAGGCAGGAACCTCCCTTGCAATAGAAGATGAAACCCCCTTCCCTCCAAATTATTATAATTTTGAAATTAAGGGGCTTTCAGGCAAAGATATGAGGAATAGGAATAACAGTTCTTTACTAATATATATGTATAACAAGGCAAACAAACAACAGTAACTATAACAGTGATAACAAACAGAACCAGAACCCAGTGACACCTTCTCGGCTTTCAGGCCCTTTTCCCTCGGTGCAGTGACGCTCACGGCCGGCAGGGGCGCTGGCGGCTCCCGGTGAGCAGGGCGGGTGCGATGTTCCCCCGCGCCGGCAGGGGGCGCTCCGGAGCGAGCTCGGCACCACGCGGGAATGGCGGATGAAAAACTGGCCTCACAAACCCCCTGGGCAGCCGGACCTCGGGAACAGCAGGCTGGAACAGCAGCGACCAACACC